>SJJU01003713.1:0-35296 GCA_012932125.1 Conopomorpha cramerella
ATGTGTATAGGTATGCAGTGTAAACTCACGCTAGCCCGCAGCAGGTAGGTGGCAGCAGGCTCGGCGGGCGAGCTACAAGTGAGGCTGAGGTAGCTACCGGCGGTGCTGAGCGTGGAGGCGGCCCACGCGCACACCCCGCCCTGCGGCAGACTCACGGAGCACGACACGCAGTAGTCCGTGGAGCCCGACGCGCGCAGCTGTCGCCGCCACGGCGTGCCCGTCACCGTCGCCGTGTAGTAGCTGACACGTGCATCACACATTACATTATTTTAGGGACACGCGAAGTGATGCCCGGCACGTTTGGCGCCCATGTAGATTAAGCGTTCCTTTTAAACGTGTATTAGTTAAAACTGTATGGATGTGTGACGCGAATTATGACGTGTGTCAAGAGGCCTAAGATAATCAGGCATATCTTAAGACTTTCAAACAAGGTCAACTTATTCGGAACTTGGATAACCAATTGCACAATCGGTAAGTATGGATAGCAGTGGCATGCACACCATATAGGCAAAAAGACACTGCCTACCTTAGTATTTTGGCTTCCAGACCTAATAATAGAGTTATTGCTAGATCTTGTTTTGTTGTACTCACGAAATAGACTGACGAAGGTCCTGTGTTTTGTGGGTGAGTAGATATGTAGGTACCTATATTTCGTAAAGACAAGTTACCTCTACATAGGTGTAAATCCTTGAGGATTACTGCCTACCTTGTCTTAAAAGCCAGTGCACGCCACTGATGGATCCCTATCCATTGCTCCCTAGCAATGAGTAAATAAATTCTATTAAATAAACTAGCCAGTAACACCATTGTGATTGACGTTATAAGTGACTTTGGAAGAACACCATTAACAAAGGTTCTGTGTTCATATGGTATATTTTCAAATATTACACTGTACTCACTACAAAATATTCTGTTCGTCCATCCCGACGAATGTGTCGACGGTATGCGCTCCAGGCGTGACGGAGGTAGAGACGATCTCGTCTCCGATGCGCAAGCTCAGGTACAAGTGTTGCCAAACTCCACCGTCCGCCTGAGTCAGCGACCAGCGCGGGCCCACGAAGTAAGAGCCGTCCGAGCTGAACCGAGGCAACGCTATTGGTACCCAGCCGTTTGGTTGAGAGCGTACGTCTTCCTGTTATGAACATATAGAATTTATTCAGAAAGGGTCTAAATTTAAACTATGTAGTAGAAGAATAAGAAATGAAAACTTGTCATCAGGTACATGAGGGCCATTGCTAGTGGAGGACCTCTTCCAGAGATTTCCATAATAATTTAGGGGAAATGCCAACAATTTTTTGTTGAAACAAGCTTGTAGCAGGCGGGTTGTCGTTCGCAGTGGTCAGAACGAACTCACAGAGAGCGCTGCATCCCGTCCTCCGGAGAGTTCCCTCAGTCGCCTCGCAGAGACCCCCACGACGGGAAATTTCGGCTGGGATGGTGACACATGTATTCTATTCACCGTCACCACACGACTTATGTATGACTACGTGATGTAATAACGATTTACCATAATATGGAGTTAAGAATATCAATCTGGGTCAGTTACAAGTTGCTCATGACCTGAATAAACCCAAATCTCCAGAGATTCATGGACACTACCAAAATAATAATAATAATAAACTCACCACACACTCATCAGTGACAACATCACAAATCCTCAACACCGTGTAGTTCTGTCGCCTATTGAGCCAGTGGACAGCGATCTCAGTGGCTGTAGGCCACAGCACGCCGCCTATGATGTGGTCGTCCGTCACATCCTCCGGCGCCTCCATGACGCGCGACTCCAACACGCCGCTGGTCACCAGAGCAGTGAGGTTCACCACGTGGAGTTCGGCTGTCGGGTTCGTGCGACCGACCTTGAAACGGTTAGGGTTGGGTTATTCCTTGCATTTAGTGGATCAGGTTGTTCTGGAGGTCCCGGCAGTAACATACTAAAGGCCAGTGGCGTGCACACCATATAGGCAAAAAGACACTGCCTTACCTTAGTATTTTGGTTACCCGACCTAATAATAGAGTTATTGCTAGTTTTTTTTTGTTGTACTCACGACATAGGCTAACGAATGCCCTGTGTTTTGAGGGTGAGTAGATAGGTACCTGTGTTTCGTAAATACAAGTCACCTATACATAGGTGTCAATCCTTGGAGATTACTGCCTACCTTGTCGTAAGAGCCAGTGCACGCCACTGCTAAAGGTCACCGTGGGGTTTCAGTGGGTTGGAGTCTAACATAACCCCGCTTTTGCCCTCGCCAGCGGCGGAGTATCTATATTCATTTCCCACGATAAAAACTAAAGTAGCTGGTAGTAAAAACTTGAAAAAAAAAACTATTTGCACCACATTCACTTGCTGCAACGCAGCAGTGACACGGTAGGACATAGAAATGAGCGCGGCACGTCACGTCGAGCACTACAGATCTGTGTATCAGCTATGTCCAGTCCAATACTTTACAACAATTTAAGCACGCCGCGCCGACTATATGAAGACAGCTTTCGGAGTCGTCGAAGAGAGAGGAGATAAACGGGGTGGCTCTTAGCCAAACCTATATATACAAAAATAATATCAAAATTTCACTCACCTTAGGGTACTTGAGATCATAAACTTCAGGATAAAGGAGCTCATCGCCGTTATCGTCGAAGTACATGTACCAGGTGTAGGTCTCCACTTCTGTATCGTTGAAGCTGGCGTAGGCAAGGTACGAACCGTCCGTAGAGAACCACGTGGCTTGACCCGTGTACATCACATCCTCTGAAATAGTGAATGTGTTTATTAGCCTCGAATTATTCGCAATGGAAAATACGTTCTCATGAACTAATGTCGCTCTTTTCCCATAACAGTACGATTGATTAATCGATTTTCACAAATACATTTGACAGATGGCCTCAATTTCATTGGTCCATGTGGGTCAAGCGTAGGCATACCATCCCTGCTGCAATGGTTGTGACTAGGCAAAATGGCAGTTAACTGCCAAGGCTTCCCATCTGGGTCAAATGTGGCGGCGCCACCAAATCTGGCAATTGGAAAGGACTCTGTAGATCATCGTCATCAGCATGCTGGACGTGGGCCTCCCCTAATGATTTTCGATCATTTGGGGGGAAATGCCAATAATCGCCACGCTTAGCAAACGAGTTGGCGATCGCAGTGGAGTTGCATTGTAAATCACAGAGAGCGCTGCTGCCCGTTCTTTGGAGGGTTCCCTCGGTCACCTCTTACGACGGGAAAAGTTGGGCTGGGGTGGTGACACATGTATTCTGTTCGACGTCACTACAAGACTCTGTAGGTATACTTATGTAAATTTATTTCCATAATACCTAAAACTGTCCGTTTGATTGACGGTCGCGATTACTCGCCAAACATTCGAAGTTCGAAATGCGCTACGATTATACTATAACAGGACATTATTAGTTAATAAGTGGCTAAATAAATTACCGTGATTTGTTCTGAAACAACACTAAAACATAAATAAACACTAGCGCCAATAGTTCTTTAATTTACCACCTCATCACCGACAAAAAAAAATAGTCTATTCTGTATCCTTACTAATATTATAAATGCGAAAGTGACTCTGTCTGTCTGTCTGTCTGTTACGCTTTCCCGCTTAAACCTCTCAACCGATTTTAATGAAATTTGGCACAGACAATCTTTAGACCCTGAGATAGAACATAGGCTACTTTTTATTGCAAAATAGGGGTGGTAAGGGGTTGAAAAGGGGGATGGAAGTTTGTATGGGATTTCTTAATTTTAAAAGATAAAACCATGAAACTTTATATTTAAGCACTTGATAAGAAATAATAAAACATTTGTTCTAGCGTTTTTGAAATTTCGAACTGTGAGGGGATGAAATAAAGGTTGAAAGTTTGTATGAAGTTCGTAATTTTTGAAGATAAAAACATTACATTTTGTATTTAAGCACTAAATAAGATACAAAAATCGTTTTTTAGCATTTTTACTTTTTTACCAGTGTGGGGGTGAAATAGGGGTTAAAAGTTTGTATGGGTGTTCGTCATTTTTAAGATAAAACCATGAGACTTGGTACGTAGGTCTCTTAGGATGTGCAGAGTTTTTCTACAAACGGAATTCCGAAATTCGAACGGAACGGAACTGATTCGGAACGGGAACTACGAAACCAAACTTTTTGTATACAAAATCTTAAGCACTGAACCTAGGAACATGATATTTAGAAGTTTTGGGTGTATCAAGTTAAAAAAAAATTGGCTTTGAAGTAAAAAATCCTTTTAACGAATACTCTGCATCACCGCCGCTGTGATTGGTCGTCGGTCGTCGTCGCGGTCCATTTAGAGAAAAACTGTTTCTCGCATGGCCAACTGTACGTGGCCTGCTCGCGAGTGTCGAGTCCAAACAATCCACATTTTAACAAATAATAACAAAACAGCAAACGTTGTATACAAAAATGTTTTAAATTAGGTCATTGTCATTTTATTTAGGTCATTGTGTCTCTTGGACACAAGGGACCAATACATTTTCCTGAGTACTTTCTGCCACTCAATGCTATATCCAAATCTATACCGTTCCTTTAATCCATATCTAATATCTAATATTCAAATTAAAAGTACGCAGACAAAGTCGCGGGTACCGGCTATCTATATATAAGAGAAAGTCGTGTTAGTTACTACACTTATAACTCAAGAACGGCTGAACTAATTTAGCTTAAAGTTTGTAGAGATGTAGCTTAGAACCGAGGGAAGGAGAAGGGTCTTATGACAGAAAAAAAATAAAGAATTGCGCGGAAACTTAGAAAATTTAGGTATCCCCTCTAAGGCGGAACGAAGTTCGCGGGGGCAGCTAGTACCTTCATAAACCCAATCGGTGTGTCCATTGTAAACGACTCCGGGTACACCGTCGGTAGTAATCTGGATGGCTTCACTAGCGCCCTCTGGCAGGTAATACACGTTGTTGTCCAAAACATAGGCCAGGGAGTGGCCGCCGCCGAATATGCATAGCTGAAGACGTTCGCTGTTGGCTATGTACGTCACGTTACTGAAAAAATAAAGAGATAAGTAAATAAAAATATAAATTTTGAGTTTGGCTAGAGAATGGCTACACCTACTAACGCATAAACTATTGGTTTTGTTGTAAATAGAAGAATACTTTATACTTATCATAGGTACCGCGATGATGTTACCCGCAGTTTATCTCATTTAGAAATCTAGCGAAGAAACCGACAGTGAACAAGTAAATAATTTTATAATAACCTACATAGAAGATCCCACTTCAACCAATACTAGTCGCTCGCTTCTAAAATTTTTAAAGTCCCCTTCGTTTTAACGGGTCTGCCATCTACAAACCGTGCCTTCCTTCTCGTCGGACTACTACTTTGATATATATTCTTTCCAAAAAAAAAAAAATCTCCAAAATCGGTTCATAAACGAGGAAGTTATCCGCGAACAACATGAAAAAAAACATTATATACAGTCGAATTCAGAAATACTTCTTTCTTAAAGTCTTAAAGAGAAAACGACAAGAAATTACTTTCGCATTCATATTTTTAGTTAGGAGGAGATTCAAAATAATTATCAAACTTACCCAGTTTCGATTTCATAAAGCGCATAACGAGCGGTCGTCGAATACCGGTAGACCTGAAATTGAACAAATTAAAATATTTAATCCTCTCGCAGTCATTATCTATACGTACTTATTCATTTATAACGAATCTTATCAGCCAGCACAATAAATATTATTATCAATGTAATACACATTTTCATGTAGATTTATTATACTCAAGCTCGTAAATAAGCAGACATTTGCAAGAATGCCGTCTTTTTTATTTTGGAACAAAACGGATGCGTGGCCGACTAGGCCAAACCCACCACCATTGGTTGGTGACTCTTTAATACGTGCCTCTCAATCGCTCCACTTACAACAGTGATGTTGCTGCGCGGCAAGCATGTTACAGTACTGTTCCCATGAAAATACTTATATCGCTAGATCGGATTCATACTTTATGTATCTATAATCCAATATTATGATAACTTACGGACTGAACCTCGCTGGGAGCCAAGATATACTGCCTGTCCGCAGATAGTATTGGATTGGAAGTGTTCAGGAAAGCCTGGAATTGTAAAAAAATGTATTCGTATCATAGGTAATAATGTACTAGGTAAAACCTCATACATAAAAATATATGGAATCACACAGCACAGAATTTGTGAACCACAAGTAGGCGTAGATAATATCTAGAGACAAGATTAGCTAACTACACCAATTAGGTGCTACGATAGGTCACTGTCTTCGACAAGTACCTATTTACTATGGACAGAACGCATAGTCCCACCTGTTGGGTCTGCACTATATAGATAGGTACAAGAACTGGATTTTCTGGAAGATTGCGGTAATAAAGTTTAACCCCCCGGGGCATTCAATAATTTTGTCAGAAAATCACTTTTTCCTTATCAAACTTGCGCCGAGTTGCCACCTCGGCGAACTCAGATTCGGAGACAGCATATAAAGCTACGAATCCCGACAGTAGGTAGGTTCCTGTTACTTTCACTACAGTAGCATTGAAACCGAGCTGCTAACAGCTCGAGAGCCCTAGAACCCTAAAAACAACAACAAAAACATCTTGTTGTCACCGACTCTCAAGGTACACGATAAAAATTGAGGTACCTACCGGGTGGCCGTAGCCTCTGTAATATCCGTACAAGCCAAACAGCGAACCCTGAGTCCTCCTACGTAAGCGGGTT
Source organism: Conopomorpha cramerella (assembly GCA_012932125.1). Taxonomy (NCBI): domain Eukaryota; kingdom Metazoa; phylum Arthropoda; class Insecta; order Lepidoptera; family Gracillariidae; genus Conopomorpha; species Conopomorpha cramerella. The sequence goes on from SJJU01003713.1 coordinate 6,697, forward strand.
GGGTCATCATCATCACCATCAGCCGCATGGCGCCCACTGCTGGACGAGGTTCTTCCCGTGATATCCATGATCATTTGGGGGGAAATGACAATAATCGCCACGCTTTACAGGCGGGTTGGTGATCGCAGTAGTGTTGTGGGTTAATTCAGAGAGCGCTGCTGCCCGTCCTCTGGAGGGTTCCCTCGCTCGCCTCTTACGATCCCCACGACGGGAAAAGTTGGGCAGCAATAAAGCAGGTATAGGTAGTTATGTCTTGCCTTGTAGCCTAAATATAAATGAACGTTTCAGTTTTGTTTACGCAAAACGGGCTTACCATCAACTCTCCACTGACAAGCACGGTGCTGTTCAAGGTTTCCATGTCAAACATATAGATACCGGACTCGCCGGAGATCGTGTAAGTGAACTCGGTGTCTGAAAACGTCAATGTAGGTACTTAAAGAAACTCATCAACATTGCATTGTGAGACAAAACAGAGTACCTAGTTGTCAGGGAACTTTAAACCCGCGCCCCTGATCCCTGCGCCGACACCTATGTTATGATTCCTAGCTCGTTCAGATACCTATTATCTATTATTGAACTTGTACTTTAAAATAGGAAGCAGATATAAGTAATACCTATAGGCCAAGGCACTGAAAGGTGACTGAATTCACCCCACATTTCACCACGGATCATAATCTGATAATCCAGCATGGTAAGGACATGGTAAGCTGAACCCTCGTTGATACATGGTACCTATTCAGTTTCATTTAGATTTTTTCTTATGTGTTTTCTTTGGCGACAGTGGCAATAGGTATCTACGTTATATTTTCTTCACCATTACCATTAAAATTTGATACCCACTTGGGTACTATATACATAGTTCTGTTTTTGGACTAGAAACAACCACCACGGGAGGGATAGACGGAAGGACGAACGGACATGGTGAAAGGTTTTCATTGCGAAGTATAAATTAAAAGTGACAGTCAAAGTTGGGATAATAATCTTGTGTTATTTTTATTTGTTCAAACATAACAGAGGTGTATAATTTGTTCAGCTAGTTGAACTCCTCAGTTGTACAACTGTATCAGAAGGGACGTTTGCAACTCCTATTTTAACAGACCATTTGGAGAAATTATGTTGTCAACAACGGCTATGGGACATGATGGAATATTGCGCACAGTTGTCCATTCAGACAAATGGATAACCAAAATCCCAATATCCCTACCAATAATCACACTCCCCGAATATTCCTTAGGTGGCCTTTTACACCATGTATTGACAAATATATTGTTGGTGTTTTCGTCTCTACGTTTACGTCATAGATAACATAGGTTTACGTATACGAATGAGATTAAAAAATAAATACACTTCACGCCTTTTGATCTCAAAGCGGGATAGGCAGAGACACTTGCTAAGTAAATCCCCACGGTTCACTAAGCGTATTTAACTCAACGTGACAGGGGGTTGAGCCCATCTCCGTTATAGGGATCACACATCTTGCCATTGATCACACACCACAAGTCAGTCCAGGTCCAGTAGCCGGACTCGCACCCGCGACCTCCCGATTGCAACTCAAGTATCCGACCAACTGGACCACAACCCCTCTCCACGCTACGATTGAAATAATTACCTGATATCCAAGTTCCATTCCATCCCTGCTGGCCGAAGGCTCCCGTGACAAACTCCTGCATCGTGAACGGCACCTGCGCCACGGCTGATGCTACTAGCATCAACCAGAGGTACCACATTGCCTAACAAGGTAGTGAATTTATTTTATTTTACAGGATTTGTCGGTAAAACATATAGGTAGATACTAGACAACAATTAACTGATCCCCGTACCTATCATTAACCTTTTAACCGCCATTGTCTTACATCAGACAAGTAGGTAATTTAGAAGTCTGTGGTATTCTGAACATAATTCAAAATTACGAAAACAAAATCTATGTATCATTTGGCGGTTAAAAAGTAAACTTACCATAAGAAGCAACTGTTGCAAGCAACCGACTAACAAGTCGATGTAGTTTGGACTTTCAAATCACTACAAAGTATAAAACAATCGATTTCCGCTGCCTGCCTATATGTATAATCTTTAAAACTACGCAACGGACTTTAATACGACTTCTTTTAATAGAAAAGATTGACTCAAGAGCAAGGTTTATATGATAAAAACATAGTATAAAACAAATTCGCCTTCCGCTGTCTGTTCCTGTCCTGATAATTCATACACGGATTTTGATGTAGTTTTCTTAAATAGGTAGAGTGATTCTAGAGGAAGGTATATGTATGATACATGTGTGTATGTATTATAGCAGGGAAATACTGTTAATAACTATTGGCAAAACAACATTCGCCGGGTCAGCTAGTGCATAATATAGTAGAGGAACACTTAGTATTGTACTCGTTGAAAGCCGGGGCGGACCGCTAGTTTTGTACAAGTATTAAGTACTCCTCTTTTTTACTCCTACTTATTTATAGTTCCTTAGCTTTTAGAATATACTTGACAGCGAGTTAGGACTTTTACAGAAATTTTCATTTTTAACCCTCGACTCAAAATTCTCGTTTTATCCCAGTCATTTTGTCTGACTTAAAGTGAGATTGTATAACACTACGACATTACAAGGTGTCCAATAGATATATTCTAAAAACCAATGAACTACACGTTAAATTGTCGGTTTTGTAGGATAAGGACTATTACTTGAGATGTCTACTTATGACGAAAGATGTCGTTTATTGTAGGTATACTGATAGAAGAACGAGTTTGGTTAATACCTTGTTAGCAAAATGACCATCCTACATGGGTAAATATGCCTACAGTTTATTAGCCTTTAGAATAAACTTGAGCCTGAAATTTGATAGTTCTATCCCCTTAATCAATTAGTAAGTATTCGTCACTAGAGAAGGATAGAATAAACAGGCTATCAAATATATTATAAAAGATAATTAACTGTACCCTACTATTTTCGTCACATAGCCACATATTAACCACATCACACATATACCAAAACTAACAAAAAATATATGTAAGTAATGGCAGAACTGAACTTTGCGTATGTAGGTTTCTTTTTAATAACAAGAATATTTGGATGATCACTTGATTGTGCCTCTGAATCAAGAAAATTCCCCCCTATTAATTTATTGTAATAATTATTAAATAATTACTCACCATGATGATAAAAAATATTAAAATTGGTGCCACTAAACCTATTATATGTAATTTATTTCATCACGGCCACCGGCAAGGAACGCCGGCCAAAATATCTTCAGAATAATTCACTATCACCCAGTGATTAAGACTATCTCACAGTAATCCCCGTATCAATAAGATAAAGCATAATAAATGTGGATACATCGCCTATTCCAGCCACTAATATCAAGTGAGCCATTGATAATTATCGATTAGGGAAAATTATTTCAATCAAACAACTGTTTCTAGATACGAAACCGTTTATTGAACATGAAAATTATGTTACAAAACGGATGTTACAACAATACTCGAGAAATAAGTTTCAATACTATATTCTGGCTATTCTCATACATAATGAAATGACGCGACGCTAATAATGATTAGCCAAATTAAAATCAAATAAAATGTCATCCAAAGATGTCGAATGTTGAATCAATTTCTCCTTGCTTATATGTCAAATATTTATTGCTTTAGTTTTAGTTCGGATGTATTTCAGCTTCTTATAGCATAAATTCAATGTTCATCATGATTGTTATAGAAGTGATTTCTTCTCATTGCAGCTGCAGGACTGCTTGTTTTAGCAGTCGCTAATCACGGAACCCCTTCATATTCTTCACAAAAAATCACCGTGGACACCGAACAGTGATCCTTAGGTTCATATTGCCGCATCATAATTGCGCCATAGCTATTCCTTTATACTGTCTGACGTGTACTTAATATCGTCAGTACACGTATTTGTTCAGTATCAGCGTGTATCTCGGGCCACCTGTATCTTCTCAGTGTGCGAACACTCCGCAGATCCGACACAACGCTCCAGGACTCAACACCGCGAATTCCCGACGTCGAAATATACATGGATTTCCTCCTTGGCGAAGCGCCAATCACTTTTCTATAACATTTTTTACAAAGTAAATTCATGTTCTCTTTTCCTTAATGAAGTGGCTTTACATAGCTTGAACCTAATTAAAAAAAACATTACAACTAAAAATTGCTCCTTCTCATAGGGAAATCAATTATTTGTAACAATGTCGACACAGTGCGCTGGAAAAAAATATATTAATCGGTATAGTAGTTTATGTTGTCTTTTAGTGTGATAAGTGCGTAAGTTAGTGAATGTGTGTGTGGGAGTGTGTGTACCTATGGTAGTAGCTATTGAGTGTTAATGTCTGTGTGTTTGTGTGTGTGTATATGTGTTTGTGTGTGAGACGGACCGTTCTAATGGCGGCGATGGCGCCGAAGTTCGTTGAGACGACGCTCATGCTCGGCCATGTGCTGCCGACGCTGCTCCTCTTTTATCGCAATCTGAAAAAAGCAATAATTTGCATATAAAATTAGGCATTTTAAGCTCATTTTCCTCTACATCTCACATAGATGTCACTACTTGTTTCTGTATCGATTGTCAGAGATCAGAGGCTTACAGCTTAATACGACGTGATACTTCTTTAATATTAAATTAAGTTGTTCCAAGAAGTTTCGAGCGCTAAAGACGACAGATAAAGAACACCGTAGCGCCATATTTTGAGAAAATAGCAATATTTTTTTTTATATGCCTAATGAAAGTAACCATACCTTTGTATTCAATATACAAACGCCCTATGAGCAAAATGGTCTCATCCAAACGAAATACAATGGACAACGTGCAAGCCCAGCGACCCACTATGCCGCCCTGATCCATAATATCTGCCTACCCCTCTGGGAAATGGAGGTGACATTAGTTATATACCTCTAGTGTCGGATCCACAGATTGAACCACAAATCATAGGCTTTTGCGACGTATTTACGCGACGGCGCAGATTTTATGTCGCCACAATCGGTTATTTTTATTTTTAAATTCCGACACAACAACGTCTGCTACGCATTCGGGATGTAAAACCGGTATTGTTTACATAATCAGAATGATAAGATTCCTTACCGTTTCAGGTGCCAAAGGTAGCCAATAGATACAGGGTGTTGTCTTTGTCTTCCGGAACAAATCATCAAGCAGCTTGGCTGGTTGTTCCTCCTCCTTCTTTTTGAACTTCTTAGCTGTGAACAAAATAGAAATATTTAGACTAAGTACGGTATGTATGTACGATACGTAATATAATAAAGTAGAAATATAATAAATAAGTTCACAAGATAATAAATGGGGCACTTTTATAATAACCATAAAATATAATAAGACTCTTGCGTTTTTCTTTACACTGTACCAAGTAAATACAATGGGGAAGAAAACTCATGAACCTATGGCGCTAGTTTCGTGTATGCCTAAACATGTACATATGTACTTAGTAACATTTCAAAGCCATTTTCTGATAAAGCATTAGATAAAGCATTATTCATATACTTGACTACAGAAACAGTAGACTTTGGCTAAAAGGGGGAATTTCCGAATCTTCCTGTACATGGTACGGTCGGCCAAGAAAATGGTCTATCAGTTTCGATGACACTTCCTGTGTTACTAAAACATCAATAAGGTAGAGTTGGTATATTGTGACAAGTGAACAATGAACTTTAATGTTGAATGACATTCATATGAGTTTCAACCTTAGGGTGGTAGAGCAGATTCTTGGCCGACTGTACATATGAATGGTCAGTATGAATACATAGTATAAAACAAAGTCGTCTCCTGCTGTCTGTCCCTCCCTATGTATACTTAACATTTGATGTTTACGTAACATATTTTCATACGGTTTTCGTTACTTGTTCAAGTGATTATTGAGGAAGGTTTATATGTATAATACATACATATAATAGCAGAGAAACACTGTAAATAATGAATATTGCCAAAACAGTGTTTGTCAGGTCAGTTAGTTTGGAACTAAATTAATCGCTATTCTAACAACAGATAGGACGCCTCGCCATAGGACTTAACAATTGCAAAATTCTGCGCAACATATTTCACAAATATTTCTAACTCACCCGGCTCAATATTTCTTTCTTGTGAGATGTTTCTTTTCTTGTCCATGCTTCTATCATCACGTCTTACACCTTCTTTTGCCTTATCTCCTTTACCAACATCCCATTCCCTTACAATATTCTTCTTATCCCATGGTTTGTCCTGTAAATAAAAATACTGTTAATGCTGTATGATTGATTTTGACTTCCCTTCTAATGAATGTTTGATAGAAAACTTTGAACACTTTTCAAACGCAATTCCTATGAAATATAGATTTTGTATAAAATATAGAGCAACAAAGCCGGTTCATGGTTAGTTTTCTATTGAACATTGGTAGTGTTGTTACTCTGGGAAAATAGGCAAATTGTCACAATGAACAAATTTTTTAAAAATCAAATAATTTAAATGATTGTTACTTCAAAGGCGCCAACCGCGATCTTATGAATGTCATTTAATAACTATGCATTGTTTGCATTAAAACTGCTACACACCAAGCCAAAAGAAAAAAAATTCTTAATAACAAGTCTAACAAAGATTTTGATTCGGGTGGCGCTGTATAGAGGTTGTTATAGTTTGTATGACATACTGTAGAATAAACTACGCAATGAAATCGCGGGGCATCCACTAGTTTAATATAAACCAATAAACAGAGAAATGCATTAATGAGTCAAAAATAACAGGAAACAAAGTGATGCAACTACTTCATGATAGTTTGTCTTCTTCTTAGTCTCTTTTGTTGGAATTAGTTTTTTAAAGAAAAATCTTCATTGAAGGGTATTATTGAATTGATATGCAAAATCTGCATTACGTACCACATCTTCCCGTTCTCTTTTCATGTCTTGCTCCCGAAGCCAATCCTCAACAGTTCCAGGAATTGTTGAAGATTGTGTAGTCTCCTCATCTTCATTGGTCTTAGCCTTTTCAAAAGCTTCATCAGTAGAAAAGTCAACTTGCAATGTCTTTGGGTTTGAAATAGGCCATGTCACACCATGCAGTGCATGCCTTGTCTCTACAGCCTGGCTGTAAGAGAAAGATTAATTATTAAGTAATTTCCAAGATAAATCACAATGTAAGAGTCATTTTCCAATTAGAATTTTGTATAATCATAACACCTTTTTTCCTGGCATGTTCTAGAAGCCAACTATGTTATCTGGAGATTTAGATTTATTCAGGCTATGGAGAATAAATTGTAACTGAAGGGAAAAATGACATTCTTAACTCCTTAACATGCTAAATGTGGCCAAGAGGGGCCTTGTGATCTTAAGGTTCTGTCCATACCCTTTTAGGAATCATTGATGTTATTATTATGTATGTGTGTATTTCTTTATAATTAATATCTGTGAACTACTACTACCTTAGCAATAATAGTATTAAATGTAACTTACTCTTCAGTTTCATACTTGACAAAGCATTTTGACTTGATCTTATCAATCCAAAAGCCATCCTCAGCAATTCTACCAGTTCTTTGCAGCAGGTTTTTCAGTTGTGGTAGTGTAAATGGTCTTACAAGGTTAGTTATATAAAGGATAGAGGACTGCTTGTGCCTTGGTGGACTTGGTGGCCTCTCAACAGCCATATTTTCATTTTCTTTAACTATTGAAATCTTCCTATTTGATAATGGAAGATTTTCACTGACTTTATTTTCTTTTTCCTCACCTTCCCTGTTCTTGTCATAATTTTCAGAGTTGTCAATGACAATTTTTGGTAGCACTGGCCTCTCAAGTCTATCCTTTACTTCAACTCGTTTCGGTTGTTTCTTCTCTTCAATAACTTCTTCAAACTCAGTTGGTTTGACATCGGGTATAATGTCTTTTAAGACATCTGTTGAAATTGTTATGGATTTTTGTGTTGACACTTTACTGGGTCGTGAGCCCCATCTTCTTTTCCTACTAATAACTATTGGAGGTGTCTGACCATTTGGCACTGTGTCATCTTGTCTTGAGTTTGTTGATTCCGAGCGTTCAAGTTTATGGGTTGGAGTATTACTTGTGTCGTCCTCTTTATGGAAGTCTGTTGACATCTTTCTTCCATCTTCAGTTTCAGTACAATCTAATTCTAGAACATCATGGTCATTATTCACTTTAGCAACCTCACTAGGTGAAGCTACTCCCACATTGGGAACCTTACTGTCCTCAACATTACTTACCTGTTGCTCATCCTCAGCATTATCCTGACTTGTTGAATCAGACTGTTCTAAAATTGGAATGAAAACTTCAACCTTCTGGGGTGAAGAACACTCATCTTTACCATCCACATCCTGGACTTCAACATTGTCTTTTGTAGTTTCAGGAAAATCAGATATAGTTACTTCTGGAGCATCATCTTGCTCTTTCTGTGCTTCTTGAACATCATTTTTAGGAGATGTTGTAGTATCTGCAGGAGATTCATCAACCTTATCATTTCCTTCTGTATGTGAAGGCTCTACATTCTGCAATTCTTCAGTGGTAGATACAATAGATTGGTCAGGTATTGACTCTGAACTTTGAGACATTGTAGAAACTGACTCTTCTTGATTTTCAACACTGTCATTGCTCTTCTCCAATTCATCTTTCAAATCTCGAGCAGCCTTCTTTGACTTATGTTTGTTCTTTTTCTTTTCCTCTATACCATCAACACTTGGAGTATCGCTAGAACTGGCAGCCCTTGAATGCTTTCTTTTGCTGCGTGGTGATCTATCAACTCTCTCTGGTGTTGATGGTGGTCGAGTCAAACAAATTTTGAGTTTCTGAATCTCACCTGTTTCACCAGATGGCTTTGCTGTTTTTACTTGCCATACTTGATCTTGATTGTCTTCCGGGCTGTCTTCTTTAGAGGCGGTAGGCTCTTGCGTTTCGACCTGTGTGCTTACAGGTTCTGGTTCAGAGAGGGGATTTTGTGAAATTTCGTCTGCCGACTCATCTGATGATGTCGACTGCTTTTTACGTCTACTAGTTCTTGTTCGTTTCACTTTTTCCACCTTTTTATCCGGTGAAGCAGCCTTCGATTTTTTTGTGGCGGTTCGCTCACTTTTACGACGCATTATTACCTACAAAATAACAAAGTATTAGAATTACAAACACACTAAGTAAAGAAAAAACGAAATGGTATAAATATACCTCTGAAAATCACAAAAAAGCACTGAAAAATCGTTTATTTCACAAATAATCAGCGTGCTATTTTCCGGAAATAAAATGACAGAAAACAGGATCAGAAGCCGCCATTATTTTTTTTTTTTAAGTCCATCGCCGTTTGTAAAACTCGTTGTGATACTTTATAGCCAAAAGAAAAAGCGTGCACATTTGCACAAAGTTTTATTTGGATTCCACCACGGTTTTGTGTTTTTATATCTGCAAGAAACAGGTAGTTAGTTATTTATACTCAATACACTACAAACCTAACGTGCCTCCTTGAACTGGTGATACCTAGAAGAATGACATAAGTTTAAGTTTATTTGAGTTGAACGATAAATGGTCACCTCAAGTGGGTGTGAAATCTGCAGAGAAAGACAATTAATCTCCTATGTGGATCATGGACGTAGATATTGGTGCAGACTTCCCCCATCAAAACAATTCTGCAAACAAAATGTCTTGTGGCTTCAAAACAGCGCAATCAGACTCTCAGATTTCGTCATACTGTGTTGCGTGCGCTAGACATTATGAGCGACATATTATAAGTAGGATATTCATTACAATAAATTCTCTACATTCCAGGGTACCACACACATAAAATCCGGCCGCGAGAAAAATAATATTTTTCTTTTTTATAAACGATCAACCTATAGTGAACTACCTAATAAGCATGCTGCCAATCACAAGAAATGTCCTTTTCTTATTATGGGATTAGCGACATCGCACTGGGAAGAAAACAGAGGTCAACGACGGAAGTTTGAGTTAAACACTGCCTGAACTGAACCTCTGAATTTTGGCTGACTCGGGCATAAAAGCCATAGACTTTAGAATCCCGATAAAAACCGACAATCCAACACCGCAGTGGGTTAGCAGCTGCTTTCGTATTCATAAAAAAAAATACACTTCACGCCTTTAATCCCAAAGAGGGGTAGGCAGAGGCACTAATTCATAATAATCTAGTATAAGTAAATGTAACCCAAACTAGGCTCCCGTATTAGGTTGGACATTTATTGGTACTATTTTGGCTCCAAAATACAAATGTGTAAGTCAGTCTTGGAGAACTGACTTTGAACCCACTGTGCGTCGCCCCTCGTCGGATAAGTTTCTCCTTCAAAGTCTAGTTGTATTTGGACTGAGATAAGAGGCCATCTTATCGCGATACATCTTACTTCAGCCTACCCGTGACTAAGAGCAAGCGCTGACAATAACTGAGTTGGCCCTATGGCTGCAATGTAAGCCTTCGTGCAACCATCACAAGCTCAGTAAAAGATACGCTCGTTTCACTCTATTTTCACTCACATTCACTCATAATTCATTCATTCGCGTGTTGGTTGTCAAAAGTACAGCGAACAAGAGTGTGCCGATTATTTTTCGGTGATCTACATTTTGTGTAATTTATGTCAATACACTAAAAAAGGTAATACTGATTAATATCTACACCTGTAACTCATGTGTTATCTCAGTTATTGCAAGTGGAATTGTTCATTAACATACTGAAATAATGAGCATAATAAACTATTGAATTTGTTACAGCAATGGATTCCTGCAATAGTGTTCGTAGCTTGGGAAACTATTCACACATAACAACATTAGTATTATAAACGTTTATTGTAAAACGTGGTTTATATACATGTGCTTGTGCTGAACATTTGCCATGGGTAACCAAAGCAGTTGTTGCTGCTATCGCAGTCCTTCGCCAATAAGGAAAGATGTTGTGAAACTGGATGAATATCTCCCTGAAGGTGAAGTAAGCTGCAACAATATTCAGCATATAAGCGAGAGGGAGCCCGACGATGGAGATATTGACCCTTCTCAAGATCCAGTTGCAGGTACAATATTCATGGAGAGGTCAAAAGCCTCCATAGAAAATGGTATGACTAGAAAGAGAAGTCAACACCAGATTGCAGATAATAAGCTCAAGAAAAGCAGTTCCTGTTCTACAATTTACTTAGATGATAGTACTGTATCACAACCAAACTTAAAAAACACTGTTAAGTGTGTTGCTTTAGCTATTTACTACCACATTAAAAATAGAACCAGTGAGAGGAGACTGGACATTTTTGATGAGAAATTACATCCCTTGAGTAAAGATGGAGTCAGTGATGACTATGATAAATATAATCCTGAACATAAACAGATATATAAGTTTGTAAGGACATTGTTCAATGCTGCACAGTTGACTGCTGAGTGTGCCATTATCACACTTGTGTATCTTGAAAGACTGCTCATATGTGCCGAGTTGGATATAGCTCCATCAAACTGGAAAAGAATTGTTCTTGGTGCCATCTTATTGGCCAGTAAAGTATGGGATGATCAGGCTGTTTGGAATGTGGATTACTGCCAAATCCTAAAAGACATTACTGTAGAAGACATGAATGAATTAGAAAGGCAATTTCTTGAATTGTTGCAATTCAATATAAATGTGCCGTCAAGTGTGTATGCAAGTACTACTTTGACTTGCGCACACTGGCTGAAGCCAATGAGTTAGCATTCCCTAGTGAGCCTCTTAGTAAAGAGAGAGCTCAAAAATTGGAAGCCATGTCTCGAGTTATGGAGGATAAAATTTCAGCTGAAATTCTCAAGAATGGGATTAAAAAGTGGTCTAGTTTAGACAATGTCAATTCTGGTGCCGGTGTAAGGCGTAGTGTGGCCATACTGTCTTAAGTAGTAACTGAAGTCATAGAAACAGTTATAGGTTTTTGAAAGCATTTAGCAACTATCTACCCATTTTAATGTGATGATAGCAATAAATTTTCTGAGGGTTTACTTAAGTCTCTAGTTGGTTTTGTATGGTATATGGAAATTTACAATAACAGAAAATATCTTATAATTATTATGTTGATTTGTATTATCTATGCTGGCCACCAGGGTCAGTACATAATGGTGTGAATAATTAACAACTTGCTAATATTTGTCATGCCTGGCATGACAGATTTCACTGTAAAACATATGGTAATCATACCTCCCTATGTCCCGCTCACTAACAAAGGGGTAGATTATGTAAAACACAAAGACTTATTGTGGTCCAATTTATGTATGTGTATCATTAATTTTATTTCATTTTTACTCTATGAAGCTTCCATTAAGTAAATACATAATCTTAGTTGATAGTTGCTGCACTAATCTTAATAGATTGCTTCCAAAATTGCTATGGTTAGCAGTATGCTATGTACTATATTAGGATTAATAAGAGCAATGGCTGTTGTGTTTGACTGTTTTATGGAATATGCGTCTGTGCTATGTATTTTAGTCAGCTTTTGTATTATTTTACAGTGTTGTAAAGCATTTAGACATCTGAGCTAGATCAAAATATGCCAAATTGTTATTTTGTATATCAAAATATTGATTATGATCTTGATACATTAAAATATTTCTAATAGTAATATGTATATACCTACTTTTTTAAATGTAATTTTTTTAAAACAAATTTTTATTCAAGAAATCTGTCTAGATTGTGATTTCTCAAAATTCCCACATTGTAGCTTTATAATATTTAAGTGGAAATAAACATTTTATATGACATTCTGATTTTAATTGCTATGAAATATATAAAGACAAATCAGTTATATTAAAATTTTAATATCTCAATACAAATAGGTAAGTATACACATTACATTTCATCCTAATGGCTTCAAATCCTTCAAGAATGAGCTGTAGCTCTCAAACACATCTGCAGATTTAGATTTCTTCTGTGTTTGTTCATCAAATTCTGGTCCCACTGACCACAAGGTTTCTAAATCATACACTTTCCTTTTGTCATCAGAAAAAACATGAAGTGCAATATTTCCTGTAACAAATGCATAAGTTTTTAGTATCTATTTTAAAACAAGTCTCCAATGAAGTTAAAGCTTTGACAATTTCATATGATGAATTTGAATCATTTGGCTCATGTGTATAGCACACATGAGACATTTGATTAAATCATCATCATTGTTATTCCCCTATGTACACTTTTAATAAACTTTAGTCTTCAGATATAAAAGTATTTTAGTACATAAAAAGTAGTACTATGTGGACAAGATTTCTATACTCTTGTAAAGACACAAGAGTTTAACTAAAAAAAATACAAACAAAAAACTAAAGACCACAATAAAATAAGAGCAAATAAACAAACCAGTCTAGCAGTATTTACCACCTGGGTGCCATGCAGGTGACCTCTCATGTAAGCCTACTCCACTGGGGGCATATGGGAGGTCCACCCTAAATATCTTTGTAGCATTTTAGTGGTAACTGTTTTTAGTGAGTAGGTAGTTGATAGTATAAATAAATAATTTTAATACACTTCACACCTTTTACTCCCAAAGCGGCATATGCACAGGCACTTGCTAAAGCAAATGCTCATGGTTCACATAACATATTTAACCCAATGTGGCAGGGGGTGAACCCATCACCATTATAGGGTAGGTCACACACCTTGTGGTAGGTGGGTTTCCTCCTGATGCTGTCCTTCACCATACAAGTGTTGTGTTGCATACATAGGCTCTCAAAAAGAGCCCCATTGGCAGCTGGACTCGAACCCGCAACCTCCCATTTACAAGTCAACTATCTGACCAACTGGACCACAGACATTATAGTTAAGTATCCAACCAACTAAATAATTTTGTTTTTTTTTATTTACTCAACAAAATAAATAATTACAATGTATAGTATTAGAATTAATAGAGCTGAATAGGTCACTAAAATCAGCTGACAATGGGGTCTAGTCATCTCTATACAAATTATATCTACAATAAAAAGTAGTAAATTGAATTACTGAATCTTAGAGATTTTTAAGGAGGCGATACATAGGTATACAACATCCATTAGGGTTTAACAGTTAAATTATGTCTTACCCAAGTCAAGTGCCATCCATTCGTTAGAATCTTTCCCTTCTATTCTGGGTATTGCTTCATCTTTGTAACATTTCTTTTTAAACACTCTCCTTACAAACTCGGCCAATGCACCGATATGACGTTTACTGCGAGCACTGACCACACAAATATACTCCACATAATTGATTTCTTTTGGCACTGTTGCAACAAATATATCTTTAGCGTTTTCTCGATGTAATAATTCAACTAAATCTTCTATATCAAATACACCAGTCTGCCCTCCTGTAAAACATGTATGTGTTATTTATTATTATTATCTTATGTAAGAAATTTTGTTGATATAGGTACAGGTACATCCACCTACTTTGAAGGTTGATGCCATCAAATTCGTCACTGATCATTGGATACTTTTCCGAAGGGTAATTTACTTCCTCTTCTGTATTGCGGATAATTGGAGAGTTTTCTTCAGCAAAAACTTGATATTTGCTATTTAGAGCCTTCGGAGTCGGTCTGTTTGATTTCGGTGTTTGTCTGGGCTTTCTAAGGCAAACATTACAGTGTATGTTCTTCGCACTATCAAGGTACAAGTTGTTTTGTACGTTTGCATAATTTTTAGAGAGCCATATTTGTCTATAACATATGTTTCTAAGCATTTTAGTACTTTTTATATAGTTACTTTAATTATTTTAAATGTACAAAAGTTGAATCACAATTTTATAACCTAAAATCAAAACAAACTAGTGATGTGCTCAATATGGCTCTAAGGTAAACTCAATCAGTATACAAATATATTGCTACTCACCGATAGATGTCGCTCTTAATTAAATATTGGAAATTAATACTTTCACATTTACATAGTTTACTTTATTAATTCCATATTTAAGTTTACTTTCTTAATTCCATATTTAAAAGTAGCTGCCTACTTCGGTACAGGAAGTCATAGAATGATATACCAAAGTAATTCTCATTATCTAAACACGCGAAACCAAAAGAAACTAGATAAGCTACTAAATACTAAAGTTACTTACTACTTTACGAGGATACTAAAGTTTCCCTTCGGTGTTCAATACCTACCTAAATCTTAAAAGGTAACAGAACTTAGGTTTGTTTAATCTACTTCAGGTCGGTATTGTGTTAATTACAGCATTTGCTCAATAACCTACTTGCGTCTAGCCCATTACACTCATTGCTCTGTAATACCTCTAGTTCAAATATAACTTGTATTACACCAATATTACTCGACCCTTTGCCTCCATGTCTAATCTAACCGAGTAGGTACGTGTACATAAAAAAAATTAACTGTTTCACAGAATTCACTGGCCTTGTTGTACAATCGATACGCGTATCTCTTTGACTCAACACTTTATCTTATCGCGACTGTCACAACCCATGCTTTACACAGAACAATATTACGTTGACTTTCCATAACCTTATTTCTTCCATAATACGCCTAATTTTAACTGTACACACTTTGTAAAGGTTCACGTGTCCACGGTCTACGCATAATGGCCACCGAAAGATAAACACTGTGCCATTTTCCAGAGATTTATGCTAGTAAATTTTCTTAGATAAAAACTGTTTTGTTTTATATTTGTATTAGTTGAAGTGCCATCGGTTTTGTATCATCGTGCTTTGTAACTCGGTTCGTACTTTTCAACAGTATGACAACAAGCATTGGGCCAGTGTGTCAGTATGGTGGTGTGTGAGCTGGACGGTGAGGTGCCGGGTGAGCTGATGGGGTGGAGGCTGCGGCCATGGCAGGCGGTGCTGCTGCATCGTGTGCTGCCAGCCTGCGGCGGTCTCCTGCTCTACCTGACCCACATCTCCTTCGATTTAACTCTGGTCTACGTGCACATTAAGGGTGGTGACCGTGGGTAATATTTTGTATTTATTAATTTTATTGTTGTGATGTTTGTGTGAATTTTTTGCGGTGTTTGTGACGTGAAGTTTTTGTCAAGTGTAGATTGGTGAATTCCTTATTGGACAGAACTTTTGGAGATGGTAGACAGCGGAGAAGTTTCGGGTCGATCCAGATATTTTGACTAAGATGGACAAATAGGGGTACTGGTGTGATATGTGGTGAGCCCGATTGTTCGATATCAGATAATAATCCCTCTGATTTCATTCTTAAATAATTATGTTTTACAGTTGATTGTGTACCTATTAATTTTTACATTACGTATTATGATCTCCAAATTATAGAAACCTCTAGAATCTCGGATGTAATGATGTAGTTATATCCGAGTTTATCACACTGTGGTGATTTTTATCTTAGTGCTAATAAAATACTTAAATGTCTGTACATGCAGTGGGCGTGCAAATTCCATAAGGGCATATCTCACCTAGGCACAGATTGCTGCTTCAGTTGTGATAGGAATTGATTATACCTAATCATTATGGTTTATTATTTTGTCAAATACCAATACTCGCGTA
Organism: Conopomorpha cramerella; assembly: GCA_012932125.1. Taxonomy (NCBI): domain Eukaryota; kingdom Metazoa; phylum Arthropoda; class Insecta; order Lepidoptera; family Gracillariidae; genus Conopomorpha; species Conopomorpha cramerella. The sequence continues at coordinate 23,091 of SJJU01003713.1, forward strand.
GCAATGTATAGCGTTCAAATTCTCGCGTGCAAAGATAGATGATATGATACAGTCGAAGTGTGTAAATAAACAAACGCCATTTGTGACGTATCTACATACATAGCTCTGCTGTATCATAGCAATTTTACTCATAATACGAGTCACCTAAATAATATTATGCTGTAAATTGTTTGCTTAGTTAAGCATTATGAAAAAAACATAGCTACCTGACAATTTATACACGAAATTTCTGCACACTTCTAAAAATGTTCTCAATACATATAACTTAACCCGGGAGTCCAAATACTATGTAAAAATCAGTGAAACATAAAGATATATTGAATTTGTATTTTGTATGCTATATATCTAGTTGGCGTAGGTAAAGGAAATTTTGTGTCTGTATGATACGGTATGTAAGCCGTTATACATAGTGATATGGAAATATCCTCGAAAGACAAAGTGTTTTTTTTTCTGTTGGACCCCACTGAGTACTTTTCAGTAAGTGTTTATGTCAAGAAACGAAAGAAAACATCGATTTTTCCCATACAAACTTGATCAGCTTATTGTTATTTTTGTTTGATGTGGTCGATTTATTGAATAAATAGTGTCTATAGAGACATTATCAGGGATAAGCCCTACCTGCCTTTCGGCGTACGGCCATACCCTGGAGACGGCGCGTTTACTTACCTTGCCTCTTTTCAACAGACGCGTTATTTTACTCCATACACATTATCTTTATCCATAGTTTTGTTGCCAACTCTCCCTATTTCTGGGGCATGGCTTAGACTGCGCATCGGGTACAGAAACCGTATAATTCGGCTTAAAAGGGTATTTTCAAATAACCTGTATAACAGAAACGGTGTTTATAAAGTTAGAACAGCGTTGGAAGCACTGCTAGCAAACGTCCCGAAACCTGGTCAAATGAACGCTAAATACAGAAAATTGGTCTAAGTTAAAGTTGTCAACTAGTTAGTCAACCTTTTATCTTTTACTAGATGTACCGCGCGGTGTTACTCGCGTTTTTTTCGTTCCTTCGTAAAGTAGCTTTTATTCGTTACAAACATCCATCCATACAATTCTTTCCTTCTTATAACATTATAACAAAGAATGCATTAATTTGGACCAAATTTGATTACCATAAAAACGGTTCTAGTGAAATAACACAAAAAGAATCTTTCAATTCGAACCAGCAGTTCCTGAGATTAGCGCGGTCAAACAAACAAACAAACTCTTCAGCTTTATAATATTAGTATAGATGAATTCGGTAGTAAATTATTTAATGACGATTTTCTCTTTCTCCCGTTTCCAGAATTGGCGGTTTCTTGATCGTCTGCATGATTCTCCCGGCCTTGATAAGCCTGGTATTCACGCTGGCCTCGCCGCCCCCAGGTCTGCGCATGACCGACTCCGCCTGCGTGGCTGTCATGCAGAAGAACGACGTCAGATGGATATTTGAGCAAATATTTAACTGTTTGTTCTTCCCTATTGCTGCTGTGGGCAGGTTGGTGCAATTAGAATTACAGAAAAATACTTTGTGTTGGAGTTGTGGTAAGGGTGTTTTGTATGGTTATGCAGGGGCTCCCAGCACGACCACTACATAGCATAAAGCTGCGCTAGGTCCTCGGACTATCTCCGGGATGAGGGGCGGCCAACGCACCCCTTAGCTCTCGTCACGGACGGTGACTTTTGCAATTAAAATACAGCCCCCGATTGGCGGTGTCGTAATATGACAATATTAAAAATAATTGCTCTCGATATAATGACCGCGGTACCTGAATCACCGCGGTACCGCCACCGCCACTTGGGGGCTGTATTTTAAGCGCAAAAGTCACTGTCCGTGAGGCACAGCCCCTACGCCCTCTCAGTCGTCTGTTACGACAGGCAAATGATAACCTCAGTCCTATTCTTATGCCCGGAATTGCTGGACACGACTACGGTATTCCTTGCCTGGCGTACAAGACGTGCTAAAAGGGGTCATTCGGGCCGTAGGTGGCCGAGTAGGTTTCCCGGTACCAGCCGAGTCGGTCCCTCGATTGACAGCGTTGCCGGTGTGAAAAGCCGAATCACCGTCCACCTCGAGGGGGAGCCCACATAGGCAACGGGCTGGTCGCTCGTTGGGGTAGGGGACCTGAAGAATGTCCTGTGGGTGCACGGGACCCACCCAGTACTAGCGGCAGCTAAAAGCCATCGGGAGGGGTTTAGTAAGTTGAAGTCGGACACTACCTTATCCTTATAGCAGCGGCATGTCGTTGAGGATTTCTTCGTCAATAATAAAAAACATATTGTGGTGAATTTAGTGGATGAAATGTTCTAGACCTGGGTCTAAATTGTGTCATTTATTGAACATTGCTGCTTGGTGTTCTCTCTCTGTTACAACTTTAGATTGTTGCAAGCCTAGACTAATATTTATATCGTTGGAAGATCATACGAAAGATAACGATAGTACACTAGTTCATTCCTTTTACGCTCCGGAACAGCACGGTACAATTTTATTAATGGACGAATTAATACTTAATTGAACCAGAATATAAATAAAATTTCAGATACTGTTTCCAAATATTCTGGTGGATAGAAGTAGTGTGCGCGTGTCACGTGCGCGACGCAGACCGCACGGCGGAGGCGCTGCGCGTGGTGCGCGCGCCGTCGCCCCTGGAGCTGTACCTGTTCCTGCAGGCCTTCGTGCACGCCGCGCCGCACGCCGTGCTCAACGTGCTCAACCTCATGGCTAGCGGGGAAATTGTTTATAATAAATGTAAGTAGTTTATTAGTTCTTTCCACCTGTAGATGGACCTGACTTTGTACACAATATACATATTGTATGTACATACACTTAGGTACGGCCGTGATCCCCAAAAGGGGGTGGATAGAACCTTAGGATCACAAGGAACTTTCATCCACATTTAGAAGTTAAGAATATCTATATCTGACTTAGGGTTTATGATCCGGACCCACTTTATCTTATGATTTCAATGGTATGCTACTTTTCCTGAAAATTGATATTTTTTTTGTTATTCATGTTAGTGTGATCATATATTATGATATTTTAGTTTTTTCCGAATGTTGGCTACCCTGCAATACTAATGTTATATTACCACAATTGCAAAGCTACACAATTAGCCAAAGTACTAAAAATTTAAACCAAAGTGATGGAGTAGTAGTTTATGTCAAGCAGAATCTTATCCACTCAATTGAAGAACCAAATTTCAATGGTTCAGCGACTGGGCTTATTATTAAATTAGGTAGTAATACTGCTATTATATGTATTTACAGGTCACCATCCACATCTAACATAGACGCTTTCCTAGAATCCCTAAACAAAGTTATTTGCTCCTTATCATCTTTTCCCAATGTCATTATAACAGGAGATATTAATATTAATATAAAACCCCCAATTATAGAGGATAAAACCCATTCTTACTTAAACACACTTGCCGTTCTAGGTTTTCCTACACACCAAGCAATCACACACGCTGGCAATTGTTTGGATCATTTATTTATCAAAAGTAAATTGCAGTCGATAACATTGATATATGAAACAACTATAACAGACCACGCAGCAACTGTTTTGGCTCTTAATACTAGACCTAAAATACACAAACTTGATACAGTCATATCCAAAACAAATTATAGGGATCTTGATAACGAGATAAAAAATTTAAACCTTACCTCGATTACGACAATTACTGACCCAGATATTGCAATTAACAGACTTATCGATACACTGTCTACGGCTATAACAAAGCACACTACTAACATCAAACTTTCAAATAGAAATAGAATACTTAAACCTTGGATAACTCCCGGCATGCTCAAATGTATTAGAAATCGAGATCAAATGCATCTAAAACTAAAGAAAGACCCTGATAATGCAATATTAAAAGTTACCTATCTTAGATACAGAAATTTTTGCAATAAACTTTTATATAAACTTAAAAAGCAGTTCGATACTGAGGAACTAAATAAAGCCGGAAAAAACCCTAAAAAGATCTGGGATACTCTGAAGCGCATAACCAACACATCTAAAATCAAATCCGCTCCTTTGAATTTAATTTCACCTCATCAACCAGCCTCAGTTTCGTGTAATGAAGCTAATAACTTTTTTGCTAACATAGGTAAAACTTTAGCTGAAAAAATCCCTGTAATCCCAAATGCTTCCCCTAATTCAAACATAGTTTACCCTGATAAAAAGCCACCAAATTCATTTGTCATTGCAGACACTGATACAGAGGAAGTCTCAAATACAATAAAATGCCTAAAAAATAGTTCTGCAGGTTGGGACGGGATTTCTACTGTAGTTTTAAAACGATACTCCACTATCATTTCTCCTATTCTTGCATATATTTTTAATCTTTGTTTTGAATCAGCAATTTTCCCTAACTCTCTTAAAAGAGCTATTATTCATCCCATTTACAAAAACGGAGATAGAACTAACGTGACTAATTATCGCCCAATTGCTATCCTCACACCAATTTCTAAAACACTCGAAAGAATCATCAATAATAAACTAATTAAATACTTAGAAAGTAATAACCTCTTATCACACAATCAATACGGTTTCCGCAGAAAAAGATCTACTACTCATGCCATCTTAGAACTTACTAACTTTATTATACAGAATCTAAATAAACGCAATAAAGTTATTACCATATTTATTGATCTCCAAAAAGCTTTCGATACCGTTCCCATTCCACTCCTAATCAATAAATTAGAATACATTGGCATTAGGGGTCCTCAACTAAATTTATTCCGCTCATATCTCTCTAACCGAACACAAATGGTTAAAATTGGTTCTAGTTTGAGCAATGAATTAGATATTTCTTACGGTGTCCCACAGGGTAGTGTACTTGGTCCTACCCTATTTTTAATATATATCAATGACCTATGTAATATTCCCCTAACTTCCGGTAAATTAGTTTCATTTGCGGATGACACTGCACTCACTTTTTCTTCTGACACATGGGCGACTGTAAACGAATTAGCACAGTCAGGTCTCAATATCACTATAGATTGGCTTCTTAAAAACTCCCTATCTCTGAACTCGACCAAAACCAAATATATTCCGTTCAGCATACGTAACATCACTCAGCCCACTGTTTCCCTAAAACTTATTGCTCATCAATGTACAAACAAGCATATTTGTAAATGTCCTGAAATCAACCAAGTAGAGTCGATTAAATATTTAGGTATAATTTTAGATAAACATCTTGATTTTAAACTTCAAATTGATTTGCTCACTTCAAGAGTTCGGAAACTAATTTATGTATTCAAATCCCTAAGGAATATAGCAAACCCGTCTACAATACGTTCAGTATACTATGCTTTAGGTCAATCGATTCTTTCCTATGCTGTTTCAGTTTGGGGAGGTGCCGCGAAAACAGTCTTGAAACCTCTTGAAGTTGCTCAGAGAGCTATACTTAAGATTGCTACAAACCGTCCAAGACTTTTTCCGACCCGAGAACTATATTATAATTGTCAGGTGCTAACAGTTAGACAACTATTTATCTTGCACACTATTCTATATCAGCACTCCATGACGCCGTACACTGAAATCACTAAACGGAGAAAGGATATAATTTGTACCATACCTAGAACCACCATTACATTCATAAAACGTTTTAACTATTTCATTGGCCCATATCTTTATAATCAAATTAACAAAATTCATTACATACACAACTCTTCTTATTACGAATGTAAACTTACAACATCAAAATGGTTATTGGAGTTAAATTACTATGAAACAGAATCTATATTACCACTAACCCTATAAGAACACTATCATTATTCAAAACACACAAATACACTCACACACATATACAAACACTCACACCCATATACAAACACACACACACACACACACTTAGACACTATTGGAAATCGTAACTAGACCTACTAGAGGTACTTAATGTATATTTCCCAATGTTTTGTTCCTTAATCCTGCACCAGTTAAGACAGCATCGAGTGTTAAGTCGTTGCTTAATACAGGTCGCGAAATGCGGCCTAGTAAGTGACTAAATACAATATTAATAGCATGCCCTGTAATGTCTTTATGGAAATAAATATTATTATTATTATTATATTTTGTTGCAAAAGTTGGATAAGAGACGATATATTTGAACGAGTTTAAAATGTCTCAGTCACAAAAATAAATGTAGGTACAGTTGAAAACGCTATAATTTTCTAAGTTAGAAAAAGTTCGTACGGATCGTGACCCCGAAATCAGCATGTATAAGTATTGTAATTTTGTTTCGTACCATTATTTATTCAACAAAAAATGTTATATGAGACTATTTTCAATTTCTTTTCCAGTATCACTCCAAGCTGTTAGTCTACTGGCGTCATCTCTGCGGATGGCCAGCACTGTGGCGATGTACAGACGTTTCGAGAGAGAGAAACTCTGCGGAAAAAAGTATCCGTGGTCCACTAATACCGAAGAAGAAGACAACCAGGCCAACGAGGACAAGGAGAACGAAAATACAATAGAATCAGATGAAAACATATACGAGAGCGTAGAGCGCAAAATGTCGCAGGGCTCCAGTGTCATTGAGCAAAGGCTTAACAGCGATCTGATAGAGTTCTCGCCGCGAAGCCCGTCGCAATCTAGAAAGTTTTTCGGAAGCGACACTGATTCCTCCGGAAGCTTCTTGGAGCCACTGGACCGTCGCGCCACACTGGACAGCGACGAAGAGTACGCGAGACCGATGTCTATAATAGATCGGGTGGCTCCACGGAGACGCGACACGCAGTACACCATCGAGGAGGTGAAGGTGACGCCGCCGCCGGCGATGGAGGCGCCGCGGCCGCGCTCGCTGGCGGCGTGGGCGGAGCGCGTGGTGGAGCACGCGGAGTCGCTGCCGGGGCGCCTGGCCGCGCCGCCGCGCCACCGCCACCAGGAGCGCGTCAAGGACGAGCCCGAGTTGCCGCGCCGCATTCCTCGCAACTTCGTGCGCGGACTCGAGCCGCCGGACATCGCCGCCTCGCTCGTCCACTTCCTCGGCTGGTACACGTTCTTCGTGGCCCGTCTACTCTCTATAGCGGCCTTCATCAATTTCCATCCAGTTCCAGCTATTATTGTGCTGTTTTGTCACTATCAAGTGATGTTGTTGCTTCTAATAGTGCCAAAAGCGAGTACGCTGAAAAGGTCTTTTTATATTTTCTTAGCGTTTATTTATCTGTTTTGTATAATGGAGTTTAAAGTGCGGTTTCGTCACGTGCGCGTGTGGCACGCGTTCTGGCTGGGCGTGTGCTCGGCGGAGACGGTGCTGTTCACGGCGCTGTGGGCCGGCGTCAACAACGAGATGCACGCGTGGTGGAGGAACTTCGTGGTCACGGTGATCGCCGGCTGCCTGCTGCTCAGCTACATGTGCATGCTGTCCTACTTTGTTATTTTGAAACCGAAGGACACTATTGTTTACATTGAAAACACGAAGTCGAGTAAAACATAGCAATGAATTTTGGAAATGAACTCAGAATAATCGTTGGGAAATACGACGTTTGTAAATATGACAAAACTCTAGCACGTAATTCTAGTTCTATTTATTTTTTTATATACCTAAGCGTACAATTATAATTTTATCTTAACCCGAGTTGAGTTTTCTTCATTGTGAAATGTTCTGAATGGTGACAAATCCTCTTATAAAAATGCCACTGACAGAGTGGAAAATTACTCAGTTGAATTAAATCACAATGCGGTTTAAATTAGTTTATGTCACGTTTCTTTGCAGTAGTTGTTATACGTACAGTAGTACGTAAAACTTTGTTATAAAATAATTGGCTGGATTTATTACGATAGTGTTTTATATGCGTAAATAATTAGTACTTGAAGCACTAAAGTATATTTATGACGTATGTACCTGTAGCTTTTTTCCCAAGAAGATGTCTAACTAGACAGACATGTTTAAGCAAGGTTCCACTACGTCTGTATTTTAACAGTTGCGCGGCAGCCGAATTTTCTAAACACTTCCGTGGCCGGTACACGACGGTTAGCAAGAAAAGACGTTGTATAAACAAACGCCCTTTTGTATAGATCAAAGGCACAACGATCCCTTAACCCTTCTTGTTGTCTCATTTTGTAGATGTTCCATTTGGTAGATAATATGCAAGATGTAAGTAAGTGACATTTAGCTACTGTTCGTTGGCGTATGTTCCGATTCGTACTATATGTAGGTACTGCCGTTATACGAAGAAAGGGCGTAACATAATTTTATTGGGAATATGCGCTTCATTAGTACGGATTAGTCTAGTAATAAAGCACATACTCCCATGAAAATAAATGTATTGTTATGGCTTTTCTTTGTATGACGCAGTGGGTGGGTAGGTGAGTATAATTATACCTCGAGCATTTCATACACTACTTTTTGGAACGGATATTGTTTTGTTAAAATCAACCCCAAAACAAGGAATTCCTACTCTGCGAATGTTAAAGCCTGGAAAATAAATATTAATATATATATAGAGATGCCCATCCATGTCAATAAATAGTTCCACTTTTCATGACAACATTGGAGCTCTTATTACACATTATTGATTTTAAAACACTATAAATACCTTTTAAAAACTATATTAACCAATATTTACAGACCAACGGATATTTAAAGTTAACTGATCGAAGATGAGAGCATGCTCTCACTTAAGTAGGAACCATCTCCTTGTATGAGATGCCCTATATACCCTGTATAGATATCGCTGGTTGAAACTCTATTTGAAAAACGGAACCTACAAAAGGTAACGATGCCAGAAAAAGAGGACAGTCCAAGTAATGGCAGTTTTTTTTGTTATCGACATGGTTCTTACTAACGGGTTCATAATAATTAGTAACGCCGGGAGGGAACGAACTGAAAAACCTCAGGCCTTGTCGCGTAAGCCATGAAAGTGTGGGCAATGGAACAGGAATATAATTTGTGTAAGCTTACCCATTTTACTTTAAATGTTATACGGTTGGCCAAAAAAAATGGTCTAGCCTAAGGTTTAAAATATGAATAAGAAATATTTTTCTTCGTCACATTATGAAAGCAATTTTCCGTGCACACGAATTAGTGTCATCAAAACTGATAAAATTAAATATTAAAGAGAATTGCTATAATAACATGCAAATGAATTCTATGTGCTTAGATTTAAAAATGAAGCTTAGTCGGTTTGTTAGGATAAAATACTGTGCATACTATGCTAATATAATCCTTAATGTCATCTGGGAACGTAACACATTCCCAGATCTCGTTTGAGTTTAATATTACTCATAGGATTAGTTCGTAGGACTCTACCTAGAAGCTGAACCATATTTTTTTTGCGTCCAATGAACATCTTGATATGATCACGCAGATAGGTCAGGCACATCCCATGTGAGGCAGCCGCGTCTCGACCCTTAAACAATAAGACATTCATACACCAAACAAAGAACTATTAGTAACTTGTTTACAAATAAGTATGTTTTAATTCTGAGAACTCAGACCAAATACGCCACGACTGATATTTACTACGGCGTTTTACGACCAGTGTTTTTACATACGAATATCGGAGCGAATAGTAATGCGCTCAAATAGCAAGGTGCAATTAGTTATCACATTCACCCACGCCTTTTAATCCCAAAACGGCGTAGGCAGAGGCACTTGCTAAGCTGAGTGTCTTAAGTTAAACAGAAGTTATTTTTAGATATTTCTACATCATAACTTAGTGTAGGGATTCGTTGCATAACGTACCTACATAATTCTGAAAACACGTGTAGGTACTTGCCTCATGCCCACACTACACATTGATACATAGTATAAAACAACGTTGACTCCCGCTGTCTGTCCCTGTGTTTGCTTAGATCTTTATAACTACGCAACGGATGTTGATGCAGTTTTATTTAGTAGATAGAGTGATTCTTGAGGTAGGTTTATACGTATAATACACTGCTAATAATGTACTTTGGCAAAGTAACGTTTGCCGGATCAGCTAGTTGAACTATAAGTTAGGTCCAAGCTGGACTGGTTCGCCCAAGAGTCTATACGTTGGTGGACTTGGTCCAAGAGTTAAAGAGAAGAGATAGTGCCATTAAGTGGCGCTCTCAAAAAGTACGATACGAATGCACATCACAACCTTCCTTCCGATTAAAAAATCTGCCACCAAATGGAGAAAGGATACAATTCTTAGCTTTCCGCGAAGAATAATGATCTTAAAGTGGTCCTGAAGCTCACTCAGTAATTAAGCACATATTCCGTTGAAATTAATGCGATATTACGCCTTTTCTTCGTATGAGACGGCTGAACTGACTGACTTACCAACGTATATACTCTACGTGCCATGCGTTCGCGTTAAAAGTTCGCGAACATTCAACCCCACGTCCTTATTACTGTAAAATCTTGGTCCCTAACCAATTACGACACAAATGATGTCGAAGCTCGCCACAGCGGTGCTCATTATCAATTTTATGGTAAAAAGAGCATGAAGAAAGAAATCATTACCTTCATTACCGGTCGGGACATCAAAGTGGCCGCGTGAAACAATGCATCAATTCTTTTATACATGGAACTAACTTACAACTGGTTTCGTTCGGTGCGCGCGGTGTGCGCCGGGGTACAAGTAGTTGGAGCAACAAAAGATGTGAACTAAGTGCAATGCCGTTTTAATGAAGACCGCAGTAAAATTCGAGCAATGAAACAAGTAACGGAAATCGTTTGCCGCAAAGAAGCCAGACTAAACGAAGTACGAGGGTGTAGCAGATATGACCCCCGGAGATGAGTCGGTATACGCCGACAGTGATACGACAAGGAGCTCCCTATTTTTTGCCAATTCACCATAAGTTGCACTAGTTAATGAGATAGGAAGAAAGGAAAAGGATATTAGTCAGAGTGAAAATGTCGGTAGAGCTACCAGTGTTTGCCCGGCGATGACTGTAAATATCATTAGAGCTTTCAAACAAATACCATTGATAAATTAAGATACGCTCGGATTCTTGGAAACTTGGAAGACATTGTATATGGCTAACGAGGTTTTCAAATCTATCCTGTTTCTTATTAGACGGGAAATCATGTTCCTTATCAAATGAGTTACAGTTAGTCATAGTGAGACATATTGATTCTAATTGTAACGACTATGGGCATAAATTCTTATCTAGGGGTTATTCCGGATGTGTAAGAAATTATTAGGCGATAGGTTCTCATTCATCCATCTGAATTCAGATCTCCAGTTATCAAAGCGGGGAAGAGGCTGATGCCTCAAAAAAACGAAACCTTTCAGAAACGTGATCCGAAAGGTTTGTCCACTCCAAAGGTATGTTTGTTTCGTCTAAGTACCTACATACCTACTACCCGTAACAAGTATAAACGAAGCATTGGCTAAAAAATTTGCACCCAATCCAAAGACAAATTTATAAAGATCTGGCTTTTTATTTATTAAGGGCAACCAACAAGGACTTACACTAAACATTACATGAACACAACAGTATAAGATAGGCAAGTACAGCCTTAATAATACGCTACAACGGAGAGCAAATAAGTTTATACAAAAACACCTTAAACACTTTTTAACTGTCACTTATGTATGCGTGAAACCTGACAGGTTAAAAAGGATTGTGACGAATCAAAATTTCAATTCGCTCTTTCTTATAAACAAAACACCTTACACAAATCATGAAAGGGACAAATTTCTGCCACTCCCGTGAGTGGCAGAAATCGTCATCAATAGCTCTCTCAGGCACCAAATGATCATAAGTTAGATATCACCCTGTATATTGAAGCTTGATTGATGTTGAACCGGCGCGGTGTTTTAATGCTGGTTGCATCTCTTACAGTAGTACAATCCCTGTTACTATTATTCCCAACACCCGGCGACGTAAGGGATGATACTATATCCCGTGTTCTAAAACGTAAACTACGCACCTAATACACACATCAAAAGTGTCTAGGGATCAAGTACATTTTAGAAGATTGCAATCAAGAATATATTTTACAAAAACTGATTTCATTCATAATTTATCCAAAACTAGTGGACGCCCCGCGATTTCATTCGCGTAGTTCAGTATTTCATACAAACTATAACACCCTTTCTAAAGCGAACCCCACAGGATTGGGATAAAAAGTATCCTATGTCCGTCTCCCGGTTCTAAGCTACCTCCCCACCAATTTTCAACCAAATCGGTTCAGCCGTTCTTAAGTTATAACTGGTGTAACTAACACGACTTTCTTTTATATATTATATAGATGTGGTGATAAGTCATTGATACAGGCTTGGAGAATTAGGTAGGAAAC
>SJJU01003715.1:0-10761 GCA_012932125.1 Conopomorpha cramerella
ATAATAAAAATATATTTACCTCCCGGTGACATGACTCCGCTCCGGTAAGGTGTGACCACTGGTTTTTGTGGCTTCTTCGACGAAGGGAAGAAATTTCTGTAAATATTACAATAATGTGTTTATCCGATGCTAATCTGGGATATGAGTAGAATGCATCAGAGTCGTCGAGTCGACTATGGGATCTGTAAAGTAAAGCGCAGAAAGCCTAATATTTTTTTTTGGCCAATCATGTTGTATAATGGATTAGCAAGATTCGATGTATTTATTTACATAGTAATAAACAGTCGCCTTTCGCTGTTTGTCCCTATGTATGCTTAGATATTTAAAACTATGCAACGCAAAAAGATTTTGATGCGGATTTCTTTATTAGATATAGTGATTCCCGAGGATGGTTTATATAGAGTGTAAAAGGACCCCGAGCAATGGTCTTACAAACATTTTTGGACTGGACAATATGAACGACTTTTACTATGGGACAATAGAGGAAATAAAAAAAAATCATCCTCCATACAAAATGTCATCTCCCAAGGCGAAAAGTTGTCTAGTTTGTATGAAGATGAAATAAATAATAACGTTTCCCGGCGTTGTCGTCATAATAAAAGTTGTTCACATTGACGAGCCCAACAACATCGTAGACCACATCGCAGGCAGGATGGTGGTCAAACGCTTGTTCATAGTGATTAAAAAAAAAAAATTCTAAGACTATTGCTCGGGGTCTTTTTACACGCAGTCAGTATATGCATAACACATACAAATAATGGCATGGAAAAATGTTTTTTCAAGGAAAAAATGGAAGAGTGTAACTTGTTCTATAGAAGAAATAGGAATTATCCGGAATGGAGTAATGAAAAAAAAAACACAGCATTAATAATTGATGAAATATAACGAAGACCAATTAGAATGTGCATGGTCATTCTCAATGTGTCAGAATTAGAATCTTAGCGAGTCTTAGATGACGCCGACTATAGCTAGAACACATTCTACGTATGTCCCACAGAATACAATACATATGTTTTGCTTCTGGCAGATAACATGATACGAAGTGAAGGTGCTTTTGGCATGCAAAAGTCAAGTTAAAAATGCGTAGTAATTAAGAAACATTACTAACTTCACTCACAACCTTAAATCAAAAACGTTGGCGAAACTCGAACTTTGGTGATACTAAACAACTTTTGCCAAGGAATACTGTCAAAAACGAAAAAAGAAATCACCCCTTCATACAAAGTGGCAATCAGCTGATTGGTTAGTTTATATGAAGGGGAGATTTTTTTTTAATGAAGGGGTGAATTTTTTTTTTTCGTTTTTGACAGTGTTCCTTGAGAAAGTTGTTGATTTGACTTTGTATACGTGTAGAGTGTAAAGGGACTCCGGGGAATGGTCTTAGAAACCTTGTTGGGCTCGTCAATATTAATAACTTTTACTATGGAAACTAACGCAAAAAAACTGCATCTGTATACAAAATAGCGATTTTTTTTGCCTCGAGATATGACATTTTGTATGGAGATTAATTTTTTTTTTTAATTTCCCACATTGAATCAGAAAGTTGTTCATATTGACGAGCTCAACAACGCTTTAAGACCATTGTTCGGTGTCCTTTTACACGCAGTATAATAAAATCGCATCAAATCAGTATAAGTAAAACTTTACAAACAAAAAAACATCACACCAACCTGGACCGTTCATGCAGCGGCATAGGTTTCCCGTTGCCCTTGTTGATGTGGAGGTCCCTCACGTGACGCAACAGCCTCGGCAGGTTGGGGAACGGCGCCTGGCCCTTACGCACCCTGGCACAGTTCCGCCACAGGCAGGGGAACTCGACGGAGTGGCCCCGGTAATGTTGTTGAACATGGCCCGCTGAGTTCACGCATGTTGGACGAATTGACAGGTCAGATTTGTTTGTAAGAAAATAAAAATACACTAGAATACATGTGTCACCAGCCCAGCCCAACTTTTCCCGTCATGGGGGTCGTAAGAGACGACCGAGGGAGCTCTCCAGAGGACGGGCAGCAGCGCTCTCTGTGAGTTAAACCACAACACCACTGCGATCGCCAACCGGCCTGCCAAGCGTGGCGATTACTGGCATTTCACCCCAAATGACGGATCTCATTGGGGGAGGCCCTCGTCCAGCAGTGGACGTTATGTGGCTGATGATGATGATGAAAAATACACTTCACGCCTATTAGTCCCAAAGCGGAGTAGGCAGAGGCACTTGCTAAGCAAATGCTCACGGAGCGTAAAGCCAACGTGACAGGGGGTGAGCCTATCGCCGTTATAGGGTTCACACACCTTGTGGCGTACGGGTTTCATCACGATGTTGTCCTTCGCCGTACGAATGTTGCGTTGCGTACAAAGGCTCTAAAAAAGAGTCCCATTGGTACACGTCCAGTGGCCGGACTCGTTCCCGCGACCTCCCGATTGCAAGTCAAGTATCCGAACCAATTGGACCACAGACGGTCTCTCGTTTGTAATTAATGAATAATTATTGTATTGTGCAAAAACATATTACAAAATGAAAAATTATAGACTATGGATGGATGGATGGACGCCCCGGCGTTTGCATTCGCGAAATACTACCACCTATTACCAACATATTACCACCAAGTTCCAGAACCACAACTCCAAAATTAACGTTTTTTTCTCTTATACACTTCTACCCTCCTGTTTACCGCCTTTCGAGATGAATTTAGGAAAGTCCGTTCTTATCTCAAATAAACATCATAAAAATGACCCATGTGCAAAATCTCAGCTAGTTCAATGCCACCATTGTGTGAGTGGGCGAGTGTTTGTTGTGAGATGTGGACAATGACGTCTGTACCCAGTGGCGAAAATTTTAGCAATAAATTGTCAATCAAGTAAGCGATGTGATGATAGGATCAAAGGTAGGGATGGCCGATGACGAGTCAATTTTATAGAAAAAAACAACTAGATCTATTATAACTCGGTATTTTTATGTAAGTATTTTATTGATTGTTATGGATTATTTTCATTTGTTGATTATGCTGATTTTCATATTTGTTTATAAATTGCAAAAATAATGAGTGAATGAAAATGAAGGTTATGGTAGTTTTTTACGATTTTATATCGGGAATTTTTCTTCAAATCTCAAAATCGTCTACATACCCATTAATGCCCAGAAGAACACTTACTTATTCATTGATTTTGACTTTTATTACCAATAGAGTTTAAAAAACTTGTCAGTCTCCGAGTACATTAGGTGCTAATGAGTTAATGAGCACACGTTAAATTGAATTACACCTGTTACCTGTCACCCTGTCACACAGTGTAGGTACTTTATTGTGTCATAATGAAAACATACTTACGCTCAAGTTTCGGCTTCTTGGTTTCAATAAACGTCCCAATCACTATGGAGTAGCATTAAAAGAAAAAAATCACCTTAGAACAATACACAAATCAGTCATGCTTGTCACACACTAGTTATTTCCTTTCAGTAAACTTACATATAATAATTTGTACGATACGAATAGATATAAATATTGGTTTTAGAATGTGCCACAAAATTAGATAAGCAATATAATGATATTAATTAATGATGCCGCATGCCAAGACCAAAAAGGGTTAAATTTCTGTTTGACGTTCTCCCAATTCCTCGTACTTCAATTTTCAGTCACATTTTCATGAGAGATTTCATGTAGGAGCGAAGCACAACGAACTCGAAATAAATCTATTTCATAAAAAGAACATGTAAAATATTTTCTTAAATTATACTTGGAACAAAATAAAGTATTTTAAACCTAAATAACCCTATAACCAGCAGACCGTTCACTTCTATAACTTAGAAAAGATATATTCGTATTTAAAAAAAATAAAGTTATGACTGGTTGGTTGAGTTTCAGAGTTTTAATTTGGAAAATATTGACGACAGATTTATATTTAAATGCACTGCAAAATATTTTCAATTCGATCGATCATACAATTTATTTTCCGCTCGTGACCAGCGCATATGTGCCAAAACATCAAGAAAACATCGAAGGTAACCTATTAACCCTTAATACAACAATATTTTAGGATTATCTCTTGGATTTAAAATTCTAATGGCACGAATCTAACTACGTGGTTTCGCTAAAAGAATATCAATATAAGAAAACGTTTAACTGATACAATAACCGTAGTGGTGGGATAAGGGCAGGGAAATGATGACGATGGGGGCAATAACCCTACATGGCATTCGCTTTGTACATTTTTTCTAGAAAATTGTTATAATCCCCCTGCAGTGAAGGTATTCCTTAAGGTTCAAAGTTAATTTAGACTAAGTGGGAATATATTTCCCTTTGTTGTATTAAGGGTTAACTAAAGCCTGCTGGTGAAGTTGTACGAACATTTATCATAGTAATGTATTTCTTACTAGTTGAACGCGCGTGTATGAGAGTACATCAACCAGTTGTTAGTGACACACGTAATAGACACTTACTGTTACCTCCTTCCCCTATACAATGCTCCAAACAGTCTGACATCTCCTCGAACTGGTAATCGCACGTGTCCCACGAACACTCGTATGTCATCTCCATCTGTGAATAGCCGTGTAATGTTCAATTTCCCAATTGGACGTCTTATTTATTTATCTTTATTTGGGTTCAAAGACACAGCATTAACATTGCAATACTACATCAGTATAATTTTCCTCTATTTTTTTTTTCTAGCTGTCCCATCTACAGATTTTTTATTGTAAATTATTGTCAAAGGTACATACAACTAATACGTATGAACGCAGCTTTTGACTTTAGACCACTTTTAATTTTTTTCCTATGATGCTGGCCACATAATTTAAGAAGTTTTTATTCAGACAAAAAAAACATGCAGTTAAAGGTTAAGATATTTTAATGGGGAATTTTCGGGGCCCCTGTTTCTCTTAGTTATGACAGATGGCGCTAGTTGTATTACGGGAACAAATGTCAACGAAATTACTAAATTCAAGCAGTCCGTATTGAAGGCGACAGTTTTTTTTTGGTTGTCTACATGTTACAAAAGTGTCTGAAGTCTATATAACTCGCCCAAATAATAAAAAACGCACTAAAATGTAACTGACAGAAATCCCCCTGGATATCTACTAGCGACATCTAGATAAGAAACTTTTGGAGTTTGAAAATTCCCCATTGATCTTATACATTGAAAAACAGGAATCAATGGATTTCATGAACCACTGCTTATTTTTTCTGTTCACTGTCTTCATTTTGTTAGTGCGTTTAAGAACAACAATGGGAAAAAAAATCTTGTGAAAACGAATGGCGCTAGTTTCGCTTAATCAAAATATTAAGATTGGTTAATTTTCACTACAAGTTAATGTGACCAAAGGCCTAGCTTTCATTGGTTCATATGAGTCAGGCGTATACAGCGCCATCTGCAATCAACTTCGTGTTTTCTCTCCCCCCATTGAAAGCAAATTTTCCACCACAACTTTCTTCATGCTTACCACTAGCAGAAAACTAAGTAACTAATGGCGCCAGTGTCGAATTCTATAACACTATGTGATTGGTTAATTTAAACAAAATGCCCAAGGCTATTAACTCATGCAATGGATGTAAAAAATAGATATCAGATACCATCAGTACAAAATTTAAACAATACTGACCCATGCATATCAATCTTCTTTCTTGACGTTCAAAATGTCAATAGTTCTTGGTTAGTGCAGACTCTCAAAGCGTGCAAGCGAAGCGTGGGGGCAGGTTTCGACACAGATTTAATGGGAAATGTGGAAGAAACTGGTTCTTAATCGAAAACACTACTACAATACTATTTATGTCTCCGGCTGGGGCCGCCCTTGATGTACTGGCTAAGGTCGTTCCGGGGGACCCCGGCAGTAACGCGCGAGTGGTCACCGTGGGGTTTTAGTGGGTGCGAGCCCCACATAACCCGGTGGGGTATCCATAACGGATTTCGCAACGATAAAAAAAATACCAAAAACAACTAGACTTGCAATCCTAAACTGACGTTTAGAATAAAACGAGACAACGATATGAAAAACATGCAGGAGTGAAAGAGTAAGAGAAAATATCTTCTGTCCCTTACTGCGTATCAGGGTAAATCTGAATACAAACTCTCTAGTAGTAAAAGTGTCAGTTTGGATCCAGAAGGACATAATTTTCCATACATTTTGGTGGAAAAGAGACAAACTGAAGGTGGTACGCAGCTTGCAGGTCTAGTTGAGTTTGTTCTGAGATTTATGTACTGTAGAAGCGTGTTCGATGGGATCGTGTACTTTCTTGGTCGGCCAAGAATGTGTACTATCAGTTTTGATGACACTTCCTGTGTCACTAAAACATCAATAAGATGAGAATTGTTAGTTATGTAAAGACAGCCCTATTGTCTAATGATATTTATATGATTTTCAAACTTAGGGACATAGAACAAATTCCTTGCCGATCACACGTTCGTAACTCTTGTAACACCAGTAATTTATCCTTAAACAAGTATTTTATTAAAACAATGAGTTTTCCCTAAAAAAAAAAAAAAAGATTCCCACAAAAATGCGAGCCCGAAGACCAACGATCATAGAATAGAGTAGTTGCATCTCTTTAATTTCCCACTATCTGACAGATTGATTTTATTTATATTCTAGAAAACTCCTCATTAAGACTATGGTAAAATAAGCTATGCCTCGTACCTAAAATTTTGCAGGTTAATTTTATTGTATTCACAACTTTACTAACAAATATTTTTTTAAGAAAACGCGCACTGACATGATATTAAAAGTTTAAAACGGGTATTATAGCGCGAAAATTAACCAGTCAGCTCGCGACCACGACACATGTAACTGTGCCGAAACGTCGGGCAAACAACGAACGCTTATCTTTGGTTAATTTTCGTGCTATAATGCCCGTTTTAAACATTCATATCAAATCAGCCTATTTGGTCCGTATTCTGTACTAACTTGAGCTGTAGAACTGTGCAGCAGTGTTGTTCTAAATGCAAATACCGGAAAGTGTATTATTACTGTTGTCCCAGTAAATATTATCGAAAAGCCCTGTTACCAATTACGTACTATAGTATGTTCAGTAATGATACGGATAATAGATTTTTCGAAAAATACATTGTCTGCATAGGAGACTATCAAATGAATGTATACACATTAATTTTATAGTTTTATGATTCGTTCATTTCATACGATTATGATATTACGTGTCCTACTCTTCAGCAGAGCCACCCAAACAAATGCCGGGCTATTATATACCAAAATAGTGTACGTGTAACGTAGATAATGTACGTAGTTCAATTATTACTGTATGTGTCCTAGTTTACGAGAAAATCGACTTTGAAAGTGGCTCTGCTGGGGAGCATGCTCTTCAGCAGGGACACCCCCTGCAGCTCAACCGGGAGTGCTAAAGTTATAACTGAAATATAGAATCTAGTGTACGTACAAGGCAGATAGTGTACGTGTTGAAAGAATCGATGTACGTCTCGTAGTTTTTTTTTATTTGACAATATTAACTTGTACGGTTTAGTCGATCGATGCAGCTCAACCGTGAGTGCTAAAGTTATAACTGAAATATGGAATCTAGTGTACGTACAACGTACAATGTGTACGTGTTGAAAGAATCCATGTACGTATCGTAGTTTTTTTTTATTTGACAATTTTAACTTTTACGGTTTAGTCGATCGATGCAGCTCAACCGGAAGTGCTAAAGTTATAACTGAAATATGGAATCTAGTGTACGTCCAACGTACAATGTGTACGTGTTGAAAGA
This sequence comes from Conopomorpha cramerella, assembly GCA_012932125.1. NCBI lineage: Eukaryota > Metazoa > Arthropoda > Insecta > Lepidoptera > Gracillariidae > Conopomorpha > Conopomorpha cramerella. The sequence continues at coordinate 7,701 of SJJU01003715.1, forward strand.
ATCCATGTACGTATCGTAGTTTTTTTTTATTTGACAATTTTAACTTTTACGTTTAAGTCGATCGATGCAGCTCCACCAAAAGTGCTAAAGTTATAACTGAAATATGGAATCTAGTGTACGTCCAACGTACAATGTGTACGTGTTGAAAGAATACATGTACGTATCGTAGTTTTTTTTATTTGACAATTTTAACTTTTACGTTTAAGTCGATCGAGGCACCTCCACCAAAAGTGCTAAAGTTATGACTGATATACGGAATCTAGTGTACATACAACGCACAATGTGTACGTGTTGAAATAATCCTTGTACGTCTCGTAGTTTTTTTTTATTTGACAATATTAACTTGCATGGTTTAGTCGCAATGTGTAATTATTCTATAATTTTATAACACCGTGTGTGAACGACATTAGGTATTGATTGGCCATAGAGTTTATGATTTAGAAAAAACATCACTTTATTTTTCGAATTGTACTTAGCAAGTCCATCTATTTGATACCCATATTGTGGGGGTTGATTAAAAATATTTAGTCCGCCATCTTGCTGCCATGTTGGATTTAGAAAAAATAAACCGTCATGTAGTGTACCATGCATTGTCATCCAAACCGAAGGTACACACAAAATTTCAGCTCAATCGGTTGAGTACATCTGCTTCAAAATTGAGTTGCAAGATTTGTACCGAACACACATATGTACCTCTACATACATACATTGTAAGTTAAATAAAAGCTTTTAAAATAGCAGGATGAACAGAAAATATTTCTCTCAATGCAATTCTCTCCATTTGCAATCTTACCATTGTTAGTTGTTATTAGTGCAATAAAGAGTTTATTCATTCATTCATTCAATATGCTCAAATGATTGTTGTTGAAAAAAATGTTGTGTTTCTTGAGAAAACAATCTTACTTTTTTGAACGAAAAATTTTCTTAGCCGATAGGTCAAAAACTATGGTCTATGTCAAAACCTAATGTCGTTCACACACGGTGTCAGAAGATTATAGAATAAATACACAATCGGGTCATTATTAGTCACACTTCGTGTTCAAAGCAATAGATTACTGTGTAACTTTTTCATTATTTGTAAGGCTGTGGATTCCATATTACAGTTACATCTTTTGCACTCCCGATTGAGCTCCATCGATCGACTAAACCATACAAGTTAATATTGTCAAATAAAAAAAAAAAACTACGAGACGTACATGGATTCTTTCAACACGTACACATTATGCGATGTACGTACACTAGATTCCATATTTCAGTTATAACTTTAGCACTCCCGGTTGGGCTGCATCGATCGACTAAACCATACAAGTTAATATTGTCAAATAAAAAAAAACTACGAGACGTACATGGATTCTTTCAACACGTACACATTGTACGTTGGACGTACACCAGATTCCATATTTCAGTTATAACTTTAGCATTCACGGTTGAGCTGCATCGATCGATTAAACCGTACAAGTTAATATTGTCAAATAAAAAAAAACTACGAGACGTACATGGATTCTTTCAATACGTACACTATCGGCTTTGTACGTACACTAGATTCCATATTTCCGTTATAACTTTAGCACTCACGGTTGAGCTGCATCGATCGATTAAACCGTACAAGTTAATATTGTCAAATAAAAAAAACTACGAGACGTACATGGATTCTTTCAACACGTACACTATCGGCTTTGTACGTACACTAGATTCCATATTTCAGTTATAACTTTAGCACTCCCGGTTGAGCTGCAGGGGGTGTCCCTGCTGAAGAGCATGCTCCCCAGCAGAGCCACTTTCAATGTCAATTTTCTCGTAAACTAGAATACGTACAGTAATAAATGAACTACGTACAGTATCTACGTTACACGTACACTATTTTGGTATATAATAGCCCGGCATTTGTTTGGGTGGCTCTGCTGAAGAGTATGACAGAAATTCTCGACATATATCATGATTGTAAGTACGTTTAATATACTTGTAGGTACAAATTTGTCAAAAAACGCCAGTCAATGTCTATGACAATATTGTCATAGTCATACGAGTATGTCGTGACAAACATGTCACAATGTAACATTATTGTGTCGATAGGTAGGTGTACTTTAATACCCACTTGAGGGTAGTTAAACAGCAAAAGATAAATAATAAGAATATTCTTTTTTGTGTGCACTTTTATTAGTCGGTTCTTTATCGTGCGTAATAATGAAGTTTAATACCGTTTTGAACCTTATCAACGAAAATAAGAATGTACTCTTTGGAAGGTTTAGTGATACATTGACTCATGAAACCAAAATTAATAAATGGAAGGATATAGCCGAACAATTATCATCTATAGGTATTTTAAATAAGGATTGGAAATACCTCCGCGATATCATATGGCAAAATTCGCAAAAAAGGACAATGAAACAGAAACCCGTTAAAACGAAAGAGAAATTTATACGTCTCAAAGGGCTGTTTCTTGATTATATCAAGTCCGGTAAATCAAGAACAGTCACGGGTATGTGACCCCGGCCCCTCGAGCTATCGTCAGCACAAGTGTTGTGCTGCGATATTATTACCCTTATTCCTCTTCCCAACTCCACGTACTTCCTTTCCCCACAACCTGATCCTTCATCCCATTCCGCCAATCTTTGGTCTGCCGCGCCTATGGATGCATGGCCAGGGGCGAGCCTGGTCGTAAGCGTGGCAACGTCCCGGATACCTGGCGACCTCCGGGCAGTAATAAGCCTTGCCACATCACACGGGGCTCTGATGTAGTCGACTTTTTCTATCCCTAGCGTTTCATGGGACCAAAATGAATACACCAGCCCAATTCATTTATAGCGGCGACGAGACTCGCCACCCGTCACGTCAGGTCTCTCGGAGAGGCGAAAAGTGAACTGCGGAGGCTCGATTTGCCACGCTGAATGTTTGCGGAAGATTGGACAGTAAGATTGATGAAGTTTGCAAGGTGATGAATGATAAGAATATTGATTTAATGTGTGTGAATGAGACGAAGCGAAAGGATATAGACAGTACCACGCATGGCACGTACTCCGCGTATTGGTTGGGAGAGCCGCATTGCCAGCGTGCATGCCAA
>SJJU01003716.1:0-13514 GCA_012932125.1 Conopomorpha cramerella
AACTAGCTGAGTCGCACGAAGCGTGACATAGCAGCCAATCAGAGCGCGTATTTGTTCTATGTCATATCTTTCTTGACGCGCGTGTTAGGCCTGCTGATCACCAACGATGATCATTGGTATTTTCCCCTAAACGATCATCGAAGTTATTGGGAGAGGCTCTCGCCCAGCAGTGGACGTCATCTGGCGGATAATGGTTTCAAATACAATATTTCTAATGTTCTATCTGAATTGCTTTACGTTAGCCAGTTTACTGGTTATCTCATATTATAAAAAGGTTAAGGTTTGATTGGTTGTTTGCATGAAATAGGCTTCAGTACCTACTGCGTCTATTTAAAAAAATAGTAAATTCCTAAACCGAAAAAAATTACTTACATTTCACTAACCACGAAATTTAACAATTATAATATTAGTAAGATCGAATATATCACATAGTAACAAATATATTTATGAGTACACATGAGTACAGACAAAGGTTTTCGATTTTTGTTTAAATCAAAATATTGCAACTTCACATAAAAAATACAACCGCGTTTTGTAAGAGATTATTGAGATTATTGAGCTTATTTATTTATGGTGTGCAAAGAAACATGAATCTTACTGCGAAGAATAAAATAACTAATTTACTATTGAGTAAGATGTAGTAATACTTGCACTTATACGAACACGGTACACTTTACAATCGACGTAAAGCAACACAGCGTTGAGCAAGGAATGATGCTTCGGTGAGCTCATTGTGTCTATAAATTACTTAAACTATTTATGCTTAAATGAAAAATGTATCACAGGTATATGCAATACTAGCTGCAAAACGTTGTTTTTGCCCTCCTTTGGAATCACTCTATCTATTAAAGACAACCACATCAAAATACGTTGCGTAGTTTTATACATGTAACCATATACGTACATAGGTACAGACAGCGGGAGGCGACTTTGTTTTGTACTATCTATAGACTTGGGCTATGTAAGTCAGAGCAGTTATTTATTAAACTTACGTATGTGTAACATATAGAACAGAACATATAGAAACAGTGTATTGAAAGGCCTTAAAGCAATTCATGCTGTCCAGAGGTAAAGTCTTCACAATAAATAAATAAAATCATATAACAACTTTAAAGAAGAAGGAACCAACTTCTTAAGTGATTTTCTCATTGACGCCATTGTCAGAATGAGGCCACACGGAAATTACCAGCATTCAAATAAAAAAAATAATCTTCAAAATTGGTTCACCCAGTCGGAAGCTACGAGGTAACATAAAACGTTAAAAAACCATCGAATTAAGAAGTTCCTTTTTTTTTTTCAATTCATTTAAAAACAGTCGCGAATATAACCATGCTCTCATTTCTATCAACTCTGATTAATTGGTCGTTTCTGTTATAAGTCACAAAAAACTGAAAACCTAACACGAACAGAGTTTAAAATAATTTTATAGAGCAAAGAACCAACTTCAACCAGTACTAGATGCTTCGCCCGACCATAATTTTTTTTTAAATTTTCCATCCATTAATAGGCATTGCCATCATCAAACCCTAATTTCCTTATCATGGGACCACCTTGGAAATATGTATGAAGTCGTTTAAAAACGAAGTGTGGTTGTGAAAATGAAAACGAAAATGATTTGGGTCAATAACCAAAAGAGAAAGATGAAACTCATCAAGCGAAAGATGTCCTAACTAAATATGGAAACTTGTCTCATAGTCGACAGTTTTCGTGACATAACTAGAACAAAGAATGGTCATTGTGTTGTGCTACTTCTAGGGCTATTGAAAAACAGTTTTGTACACCTCAAACTTTTACATTAGAGAGTGTCACAAATGTCGACATCAAAAATATTGTAAAAAAATTAAGCAAGTTTTTCTTATTTTCATATGCAAGACGGAATAAACGTATTCATGTTCGTAGGAACAGCCCCCCTAGCACGGCGCTCCAAGAAAGAAGTGACAAGACATATAACACGCTGTGGTTTGTTGAAACAAGCCGAGTCGCACGAAGCGTGACATAACAGCCAATCACAGCGCATGGTTATTATATGTCGTGTCTCTCTTGACGCGCGTGCTAGGGTTGCAGGAGTGAAAAAAAGGACACGTAACGGGATGAAAAATAAAGTTGTAGTTTTTTTTGCTGACTGTGCAAATCGTGCTAATGCAAGGAAATAATGGTACATTGATGCGTACGCGTGAATCATACTAGATACGTACTATACTAGCGCAACAATCAATATAATAATTACGTTGGTGAACTCGCTCACGATTGTATCTCATTCGTTTCACAATCGTTACTGGCGCGGGATCTCTCCGCTTTTAAACAATTATATGCCCTTTCTTAATATTACGGAACACATTACACACCTATTTACATTCAATGTATAAGTTACTTAAGCCTTTTAATATAATTTGCTATGCATCTGGGACTCGTGCCTGCCCACGACTGCGTCGCCCCGACGCAATGGATTTAGCAAGAACAGGTGCCGGTTGCACCTTTCTCAGTGCATTAGCAATTCTATTACCACGCGTCCTTGCTGCTGCACAGCTAGTAAACTCTTACGGCTTTACCAATTCCGTCACTGTACCAAGCTCAGATTATGTTGTCTGTTGTACGTCAAATATAGAGTAACCAGATTTAGTAGAGCTGTAATAACGTCGGTATAAGTTACAACACGTTTATTGGTTAGGGGGTTACAGTCAGTAGCGTTGGCTGGTTGCACTGGCTTCTACGACAAGGTAGGCCACACATCGTGCAACTTACCTTGTTTCAACCAATCGCAGTGCCTGGATGTCTTGTCATGTCTTTCTTGGAGCGCTTTGCCAGGGGGCTGTTATCTTACTAATATTATAAATGGATGATGGTGAGTTTGTTTGTTTCTTTGTTCCGCTTTCACGCCGTAACTACTGAACAGATCGCTTTGAAATTTTGCAGACGTATAGTTAGAAGTCCGGTTTAAATAATAGGGTACTTTTTATCCCGGAAAAAAAATGATATTCCCACAAAAATATTAGTTTATACCGCAATATAACCGAAGTCCACGCGGACGAAGCCGCGGGCGGAAAGCTAGTGTTATATGAACTAATAACTTAGTTTTGTTTTCTATCACTATAAGCGTGGTATTCTTGATAATGGCACAGCGCTACTGCACTGGAGTAGTGAATGTCGCAAATACCTACTCGGATCGAAGATTTTAACCATTTTTATTGATATGGCACCATCGCATGAGTACTCTCTGCGTGATTTTATTGCCACGTAAATTATAGTTAAAATTTAATGCAAACATTAAGATCTTAATCGCGTAAAATACTACTCTAAATTGATTGCATCAGAGTACATAATTGTGTGAATGGGAGCTGTCAAAATCAATCTCAAGCTTCCGAGTGCAGGTACCATCTGTCAAAAATTTTTGGCAAAATGAAAATAGTCCTTCGTATATACACATAAAGGTTCACTTTTGTTTAACGTAACACAATATTCACCGAACAAGACGGAGACGTATTACGACGTCATTTGTATGACTTGACGTGTCTAACATGTGCACGCCCTTTAGCCTTGTGGTACTTAGAGAAAGTTGGGCTTTCGCTCTTTGTTTTATATGATTATTACTAGCTGTTTAGGCTGTTGTCATGGTTTTTTTTACAATAAAAAAGTAACTTATGTCCTTTCTCAAGCTCTAAACTATCTGTATTATAAATACCAGATTTCATTTAAATCGGTTAAGAAGTTTTGCCGTGACAGCGAGACAGACAGACAGACTTAATTTCGCATTATTTTTATTAAGTTTGGTTTGTTTCCCACTGCTAGGCAACGGCCTGCCCCCAGGACTTCCACTCTATTCTCTCTAATTTCACATTTATAATATTTAAAAGAATTCAACCCCATCCAAAATATTGTCTCCCGAGGCTAAAAAATTTCCAAAAATTGTATGGAGATGAAAAATTTTTTTTTCGTTTCCCCGCATTGTCGCCACAGTAAAAGTTGTTCATATTGACGATCCTGACAACGTTTCTAAGACCATTACTCGAGGGCCTTTTACACGCAGTAGAATCTAAACACACACAGTTTTCCGGTGTAACCCGTCACCGGCAGAAACCCGTTTCCGATATCAAAGTGTAACGGTGTTAACACTCCCGCGCACACGACGCAAGATCCCACAGGAAACTTTAATGGCTCGCTCGATCGACGTTACTTCTTTTTTAAATATTTTTCTCCTTTTCTAAGAGCTTAGAGTATGTAGTATATAACACGTGTTTAAATGTTGTGTTAATAAAATATGAGGCCTATGTCTCATTATGTCTCTTTTATTTTAATATTTATTCTCAATATGCATTAGATTGATTGATGGATTGAGGAAAGCCACTTGTAAATTATTTTTTAACTAGCGACACGTCCTGGCTTCGCACGAGTTATCATCGTTTCTCTGCTATATTATAGATATAAACCTTCCTCATGAATCACACTATTACAAAAAACTGCATCAAAATCCGTTGCATAATTTTAAAGATCCTAGCATACATAGGGACGGACAGTGGAAAACGAATTTGTATTAGTACCTACTAGTTGTCCCGGCAAACACTTGTATTGCCATAATAAGTTGCGTTTGTACCCCGTGTATTGGGAGAAATACAACTGGTAGATGCATAAAAAATAGACAGTAGGCGATTTCCAGACCTACTGAATAATCATATAAAATTTGGTAAAAATCGGTAAAGCCGTTTCGGAAGAGTACGGTAACTAACATTGTGACATGGAAATTTTATATATTAGATGTTTGTGTGCTCCATAGTAGACCACATCGCTGCTTAACATCAGGTAGAATGGTAGTCAAACGCTTGTTCAAAGCGTTTAAAGAAATGTATTAACTGACGATATTGTATACATTCTGACACATAGTATAGGTATTTAACGAATAGATATTATTATCTTGTGTTTCTTTTAATAATAATCAATTGAAATAATATTTCACACATTTTCTAATTCTAAGAAACTAGCTAATGCAAAACTACCTAACACTTATGCATGACCTAGACAAGCACAATGAATCACAGCACAAAACAACGAACGAGTCAAAAAAAAACAACAAAACATCTCAACACTCCATCAATCGGTCAACTAACATATGAATAGAACGCATGAACATGACGTGCAATTGAAAGTTTTTTTAAGCAAAAACATTGGTTTTTTTTTTTAAGCACCTCCCCGTGTCATACAACAATGGCGGAATATTTAGGCCTCTTTCACACGGCGCGGCCGGACCGTTATTCGGACGTTTGACCCCCACGGCCGGCCCGGTTTGCACGGGGGTGCTCGAGCGTGGTCAGACGTGCGTCAGCTGTGACAATTTCATTGACTTCGTAATCATTCTTATGGAAAAGCGAGTGTTCTTAGTCTCTCTGTAGTCTAAGATTCGGACTTTGAAGTATGTCTGTCTATCAATTTCTTTGATAAATCATCATCATCAGCCACATAACGTCCACTGCTGGACGAGGGCCTCCCCCAATGAGATCCGTCATTTGGGGTGATTTGATAAATATCAAAGGCAAACATTTCTGTCGAACTCTAGTTAACTTTACTCTTACTAATAAACGCGGTAAAATTCAAACCTTTGACATAAAACTGACGGGATACTTTGAGCTTGTTACGACTGGGGAATAGTTATAACGTGTCTATTAGTAAGACCCTCAGTGTAGGGCAAGTTGGTTTTAGCGGCTTAGACTGTTTACCTCCACGACTCCTCAATTGCATTTAGGTGGTCAGCCTACCGCCTCTAAAGGGTTCACACACCTTGTGGCATGGAGGTTTCATCACCATGATTCCCTCCACCGTATGACCGGTGATATAGCCTCTGAAACAAGACCCATTATCTCACAAATTCCAGTTACAAATCCAAGTACTATTAGCATCAATATATTTCCAAATCATAACACATTGACAGCTAAAAGGCGAATGTGTGAACAAATCTGTGGGCTCCCGTAATTCATATTCATTGCTGTATAAACTAACATTGAATGTTGATTAATATCACGCCGCTATAGTGTACACAGGTGTTACTTAGTTTATTAAACCGACAACGCCGATCGGTGGTAGACAGTAAGGCCTGCCATCCTACCATGAGACCTTAAAGTATCACTGTGTGACAGTGACGGCGTTATGCCTCTCGTCTAGTGCCATCCCTGTCACACAGCGAGAATCACATTACTATAAACCTCATGGTACGAGGACTGTATTCTTCTCCCAAGAAAACACAGACTGTCTCACTCTAACAGTTAATTTGTGTAAGGGACAAAACATGTTCAAGAGACACTTGTAGTACTGACTATTGTTTCAGAGTAAAATATCTATCACATTGTCTTTTTAGACTACTTATAAGAACGAACTCCTATTTCATACCAAATGTGACATTAATGACAGAATGAGGAGCCAAAATCTGTAAAATAAACTTTACAGAAAATTTGACGTCACGATGGAGAATTGAGTCTGAATCCGTCTATATTTATATATTAAAAGTGTACCAATACCTAGGTCAAATTTTAAGACTACATATATGCATGGAACGTAACGCTCCAAAAGTAAAGAAAAACGTTGTGAAGAAACTAGTTTTTCACAAGGCTACACGAAACTTATACCGGCGATAGGTATACGACCTAATAGGCTTAATGAAATTGTGCGTGTAGGCACTTACCTTTCTTACTCTACCTACAAAATCAGTAAAAGTTTCTTAAGTGGTATGAAGTGTTACCCTTCATACCACTTGAGCTGTGAGTTAACCAAAATCACTCTACGTACAATTGTTATTTTTTTTTATGCAACAGTATACTGTGCATCAAATCAGCTGCGTGAAACACAAAACCCATTTGATAGATTACAAAAAGAAAAGAAAAAAACGAGCATACATATAGTACGTCCGTATGATATATCGACGAGTCATTTGTAAGCGTGCGGTAATAGAAAATACTTGCGCCCGCGCACTTGTGCCGCCATATTAATGACTAGGCAATAACAACCAGCCGGGACTACAGAAACGACTAATCATTAAAAGCAGTGCGTAAGGAGATTATACTATGCATAATAATAACAAATCACTTATTACAAAACACAGAATATCTTTATTTCGTTTCATGCTATCTCATTCCAATGATAACCGACCGAAAGAAACAACACTACTATATTCAGAAGTAGAGTAAGATTTATTTTATAATAAGGCAGATAATGTACGAGGTAATAAATATAAGAATCAATAGAAAATATGTTAGACGAAGCTATTCAAGACGAAACTGTAAAACACGTGGCGCTGTCAATCAATAATCCCAAAATAACAAACAAGGGGCAGGAAGTCAATTTTCAACCAGTTAATAATTTTGGAAAGAAACACTCGAGGGAACTATTTCTGTCCATCGGTTTAGAAACTAGTAGCTACTTAGGTCGTCTTGTAGAATATGAGACGGAGAAAATGTCTGTGAAGATCATACATCATAATTCAAGACAGTTGATGATGGAAGCAGATTTGATAAGGTATACGTTGATGTAGCTGTCAGCAACATAAGAAATTGCACTTCGATTGGTATTTTATTGGAATCGATCAAACCATTCATTGTTATGATACAAATCTATGGAATGACGTAAGACCAATAGTAAAATATTAACACAAAGGAGTCCAAAACCTTTATAAGAATGGTGCAAATTCGACTTATTAGAATCCAATTGGGAGAAGACTGCTGTATGGTGTTCACTGCCTAGAGCATGATATCGATGAAACTTTGAGCGACATTCCATGACCAACCCATTAACACATGCAGAGAGAAATGCACTAAGCAGATTAGAATCTAGGTCATATTGCAAAGTGACTACTCACCTTGAGCACAACTAATGAATAATCGCGTGACAATAGAACCAAGGGTAAAATATTAAACACGAGCAATAAAAGACAAACAACGAACGATGTTAAATGAAAAAAGTAAAAGCGGACAACGAAGGTTACTTTCCATAAAACATTTCCGGTAGTGAATGTAATAACAATGTAAATAGATAAACATGTACAACATTCAAAGGGAGAAATAGCTGCACGGTTGAAGTAACACTGCATGTGCTTGGTCACTCAAAAAGTAGTTCATTATATGATTTTTTTTTTTAAGAACAGGTATGGAATGAATTACAAAATAAGAAACCCCTATAAGACTCAACGAAAGTGAAAAAGAAAACAATAAAAAAATAAGAAACTTTAAAAAATATCACGAAGAAAATGTATGGTATATTAAATAGCCATCAGCATACCATACCAGCTCCATGTTAAATAATCCCAATGAGACTATGACTCACACGCCAGCTAGGTCCGATAAGATCTAAGCACTTGGTTGTGTGCTTGTATACGAAGCAGAACTAAATAAATTTGCCACAACCAACGCAAAATGCAATCGCACTTCCTGGAATGACCAGGAAGATGGCATTGTAAGCGAACGACTCGAGAGCGAAACGCACATTCGGATCTCCATAAACAAATTCATTACGAAACGTACGGTGTGAGGCGCGAATTGTGATTATCTATATCTATCTATTACAGCAAACAATAAAGTATGTGAAACCGGAACTGTGCTGTAAATAGTGACGGAGGAATTTCCAAATGTATTTTATTAAAAGTTAACGAGTTACTTGCATCGCATGCTGACACTGTCATTTGTATCCAGAACGACAAAGACACAACTATTTTGAGAATATTTCGTTCGCTTCATACGTCGCAAACAATTTCGGTGTCTCTCGGTTTTTGAAAACGAACGGCCAATAATAATTGGATATGTGGTTCAGTATTTGCATAGCAAGTGCCTTTGCCTACCCCGCTAAGGTGTTAAAAGACGAGAAGTATATTAAATTACATTAAAAAAAAATATAATGTCAGTAATCATCAGGTAAGTAAGTACGTGTGATTTAGCTTTTACAGTGGTGTTTAGTTAGAGATCTGTACTAAAATAGCAAATAACATTTTCATAAAGACATATGATGAACCACAACACGTACGTTACTTTTAAACAACCAAATCTAATCTCTAATCAGTAAGATTACTGAAAGAAATTAATCATCAAAAAAATAGAATATGTAATAGAGATCAACATAAAGTACGTTATAATTAAGTCCCCATATCTATCAACTGCTACATCAATTTATTGATTAAGAAAAACAATTATCTAAAGCGGAAAGAATCAAAGAAAAGTTTTTTCTTTCGTTGTAATAAGAGCTGGGACGTAAAAAGTACTTGAAATGTTTTATTGGACAATGGGCTGACCACCAATCATCTGCGAATATTATCAGATAACACAGGAATAAATCCGCTGAAAATGGGACCAGGTGCCTAAGAGCGAGAGATTCATAAAGGAAACTCGAATCTTTGTAGAAATTGCTACCAATTGTTATACTCGTAGGTTCGATATAATTTCTATCCACGTGAGTCTTACGTATGTTAAAATAAGTGCTATTATAGTAGCAACATAATATGTTGAATGTCAAACTGCGGTACAATCATCATGCATATGTCATCATTAGCATAATTCGATAACAAAACATACCTGTTCCTAAACATCCGGAGTAGTAATAATATTATAGAACATACATACTGTTATGTAATCGTAAAACGAAATAAATCAATTATAATCCATTGTGACTCAGTTTATGTTTGCGACCTAATCAAATTTCAATCACGAAGTATTTATGGGTAGGTACATAGTTGTGCAGATCTTAAGAAACAATTATTACTACTTTTATACAAACATTGACTTCTATGTCTTCAAACACTGTTTAGATACAGAACTGTAACTGATAAACTGTGACACTTTTGGTCTGAAGAGTCTATATTCTAGACCATCGTTAGTCAACATTCCTATAATATATTATTGATATTATTGCCTACATAGTGTTTTAGAAGCATGAAAATTATATGTCCCAAAACCAACCCGGGACAACAATTGACAAGTTGCTGTCTTCGACCGTCACGAAAATCTGACATTGTGAACCTCTCCAAAGTTCAAAGTTCTTTTGTAGATGAAGATCTTACGATGGTAAGAATAGAAAGAATCTGTTTATTCGCTCGTGAGAAACATCTGAATTGCGGCGAAACAAAATGAGCGTTGACCGCAAACATAATCTAAAATTGCACTTTACTATAAGCTTGACCACGATAACTCGGCGAGATTACTGTACCTACCTAAAAGTTTTGTGTACAGAACAACCACTGCAAAAGAAATTGGAGTAAGATTTGTCAAATTATATTACAAAAATTTCGATCATAGAATTAAGGACACTAGTTATATTTTTATCCAATATACAACGTTAGAAAATACTTATGAAAAACTCGGGAAAGCTTATTAGCCACTACCTTTAGGTAGTTGTCTTTTAAGACACCCCAAAAAATAGTATGCCAATTCTCAGTGCTCCAGTGTCAAGCTAAAAGTAACATATAAGAAGAGGATTCATCCACTAAGAAATGTAGACCAGCTTATGTCTGTTTATTTAGAAATAAATAAAAAACCATTTCTCAAACTAAACTAGCCAGCAATGATTCACTTTCCCAAGAAATGCGTGGATGTTGATAACGTGGTCGATTTCAGTCATTGATCAAGCGAACGCAGCTGTTGTAACTGGATATCCCCATTTAAATGAATTACACAAGAAATCGAGATTCTAGTGAAATATCGATGAAACTTTACGTGTCGTTACGATATCTTTAGCGATACACAAATCACTGTGATCATCACATAGGTAATTACATTCTTCTAAACGGACGTAGAACGATAATACATGTATAGTTGAAACCGAGCAAGTATTGTATAATTCCATCTGTTACATTACTCGCTGTGTGTTATATGGAATTATAATTATTTAATACATTTTTGGATCAAATACAATGAGTAGAAAATAGGTGCGAAGGGAGAGAGAGCATTCAAATAATCATTTAAAAATAGTATCTTAACTTAAAGCAGGATTTAAACACGATTAGTAAAAATCATTATACGTATATACAACTCATTTCTCATCCTCGTATAAATATCTAGTCATACTCTTAACACCTGGTGTACACAAGTAGCAACATCCAAAATTCTTACAGATAATAATGGACGAGAACCTATGCCGACTAATTCCAAACAGGAAAACACAAAAGACGTTTCGATTCGGGTTTGACGACCTACCGCGCCGACTCCATTCAACGAGGGTTGAGGGTGAATGCACCCCCGTCCCAAGTTCACAGTCAGCCCCGGCGCGGCGGCAGTGGCGGCGGCGGTTATGGGGCGCGGGCAGAACACAACCAGAACACCAAATTTTGAATAAAAAAAGATGCTGCCCAACTCTAAATAAATAACACTGACAGTAAGCCATATCAATTAGAATAGTCGAAGTCAACGTTGTTGTAGAAAACGCTATGATTTCTCGGAAGTCGGACGTGGAATTTTCAATGTTGCGCTTCCGAGGTTCGATTAGAACGAATGCCAACAAACGAGCCACACGACGACGATGCAATGTAAATATCAGTACTCACGCAGGTAAACAATCCAAGTGGAGATGAACCACCGACACCGGATGATCAATTATCACGAACGAACATCGTCACTTGCACTAGAGACACAACACTGATGATAATTATTACTTAGATCCCTTGCTTGCCTTCTTCACTTCATTGACATACTGCACCAAAATATTGCAGAGTTACTTTGTCGCAAGTGTAACCACAGCGAGCAATAATATCGATCGACGCCGCTGCCGCTGTGGCCGAAATATTTCGCGTGCTCGTAATAGTCCCGAATTTAAGAAATCGTGCCTAACCGGTGACAAAGTATGACAGTTTACGTGTATAAAGCGAGACGTCTGCTGTCAAACGTTACGGACAAGCGTGATAGGTGCTAGCGGCCGGGTGTGCCGCACGCGACTGGCGGCCACGCGGTGAGATACGTCCATGAGCAGCCGCGACTCGCTCCACAACCAGTCACCGCTACCCTCTCACTCACACCGCACCGGCGAGACAAGGACGAAGCTCAAGATTAATACTAACAGATTATGAATCGAGATTGAACCTCAGGCTGTACTATCAGGCACACACAAAAATACTACGGCTGGTTGGTAAATAAACAAACATCGAGGCGTTGTAGGCTGCGAAGACTCTCAAAAAAAATATGACTCACACACAGATGTCCGGTTTCTAAGAGGTTAATAATAATAATCTAGTGGCAGTGCTGTTAACTTCACTTCGAAACCGAACCGTGGCGAACTTGCAATTTTCGGTAACAATGCAAACAATAGAATCTCAGGCGCTTCCGTGAACGTTATACTCTCGTACCACGCAATCGCGGTGTCATTATCCAGCAGACCCTTTTGAAATATCACTTTTGGAACACATTTCTTCATATGGCCAGTTAACTTTCCCAGTTTATGTGAGGTTGTGACCTCGTTTCGTATCTTGATTTACCTACATGCTTACAGTTTGTAATACAACGATGAGTGTACATAAGTGGTAGAAATTTAAAAAAAAACAAAAGGTCAAGAAATATAAAAAAGTAATTTTTTACATCACTTTCTACTTACATTTTTAAAATTAACCTGAATTAAGCTTATCATTTTAAAAACGAAACATACATGTAGAAATCCTTCTTACCTATATTTCAAAGAGTTTCCAAACTAAAAACACTGATGTAATCATAAACGTATCAATGTATACTTTGAACAATCATTTGTTAGTCATAGAACGATACTAACACGATGAAATCGATATTTAATTGCTGATTTATATTGATTATATTAATAAACGCTGTCCACATTTTTCACAGCCGAATTTCGATAGCATTTTAAAATTAGGAGGAGAAGAAGAACAATAACAGAATACGTCAAATGTCCTTCTGGATACAAATGACAATTACTGACAACATGTAACAGAAGTAGAACTTCAACGTAGATACTTAGAACGAAAGAGTTTTCTTTCGAAAAAAACAACAACAACAAAAGAGGTAGTCCGAAGACGAACGATCATAGAATAAAGTAGTTGCAACTCTTTCGTTTTCAACTATCTTTGACATATTGTTTTTTTTTAGAAAACTCTCTCGTCTCATTGAAGATACTTGCTAAGCAAATGATATCATCAAACTGCTAATTATTGATTTCCATAAAATACAATAACAGTTTATATATAAAATTTCCCATAACACGTGAATAACATAACTACCGATCTATCAGTGAACAAACAAGAAGCCAGGCTGATCAATGCATTCAAATAGAATAGGTACTGTTTTGTATAACACAATGATGCACACAACGAACATTATGGCTTAGTCAAAACAACGGACAATGGGTTGAATAAGCACGACTGTATTGGCCCATTTAATACTTATTGAATTGTTAATATAATATACAAACGTATATCCAAGTCACGCCTGGAGGCTCTGCCGGTGATGTAGACGCTATTATGGTATATTTCAGAAAAACTCGTAAACATGGTGACTCTTCTCGTTAAATTAGTCTAGTTAAGAAAAAATAATTATAGTTTCTAAGAAACAAACTGTTCA
>SJJU01003718.1:0-46751 GCA_012932125.1 Conopomorpha cramerella
AAACTACATAGACAATACTATATTTGAGCAGTCATCAAGTTGTGTGAAATGTTTTTATTTTCTAACTGTTACACGTAAAGTCGTTAAACATAACATAAAAGGGAAAAAACACGATTACTGTTCGCGATAACCGAGTTCATTTATTCCATTCATTTATTCCATTATGGATTGAAACTGTTGTGTGAAGTACACACATACATAGTATTCAAAGTGCGTTAAAATCTAGGTTCTAGGTATAGTCGAGTTCATATATATGCTACTTACTACTTCCAAGGCTTCAAAATATCTGTGATAACTCCGTAAATATTGATACAAAAATATATTGCATGTTAGGAAATCCAAACAATATCAACGTTTGACTAGTCAATATTTTAATTAATTAATTGTATCAACAATTTAAATATATTTTTTTAAATAAACACGCATTGATGACAATATATTAATAGTTTAAACAGGGTAAAAAAAATCAACATGTACAGCTGTGTTTTTTTTTTGATCACTATGAACTAGCGTTTGACCACCATCCTGTCTGATGTTAAGCAGCGACGTGGTGTGGCGCGTCGAAACAGTGACTTTTTGAGGGTAGTTCCAGATTCGCAGCCGACCTTTTCGTATGATTTCGTTGAGAGTGGTCGTAGCCAAGTTACCGGAAGCAATTGGAAATTGCGAATTTGAGTATCAAGAACCATTGTCTTGATATTCAATCCGCAACTTCCACCACTATCAGTTGTTATGACACTTCCTGTGTCGCTAAAATACCAATAAGGGTTAGAGTTGTTATATTGCGACCGACCAAAATCAACCTTAAGTTCTAATAACTTTCATACGACTTTCAACCTTACGATTGTAAACGAGATTCTCGGCCGACTCTACATACACTACGAATATAAGCTTAAAGCCGATTTAGCAGTTACCATATCCTTCTCCATAACCTCTGGCATAAAATAAAATTGTATTTGGAAATTTCTTTCGTTGTGTAAACTATAAACGGAAAATAAAAAAGGAGGAAATCACGGCGGATAGTACTTTAATAAACTTTAATAAATTTTAACTGTTGGTATTGAAATTACCAGAAAATGCAGTCATCCAAACGGACTAATAAAAGGTATATAAGGAGTACTGTAGACGCTTTTTCACAGGGTACGCACTAACGGTGAAGAAAAATTAGCAGGACTAAATATGTGTGTATAGTATATCAGGGATCGATATATGTTTCCGTATGTCTACGGGTGTAAACGGTTGGGGGTAAATTTACGCCATGCGAATGCTCTTGAGTTTTAGATTCTTATACAACGTCTTTAAATGTCAATTAAAATAAAATGGACTGGGATACATAATTATATATACATACATTCCATCGCAATGCTTATCTCGCAATTATGCATACAAAGTAAAACATAGTAACAGTATATATACCTTAGAACGGATATCAATAAACACATGTATGTACTTCCATCTAAATATAAATATCTAAAAAGAGGACGCCATAAACGCAGTATCCACAATTATTATTAATGTGTTAGTTTTATACTTCGTAATGTTTTACGGAAGTAATCTTATACTTTCAGAAAATCATCCTTTAGAAACACGTAACTGTTTAGGTTAATTTAAGATTTGTCTTGTTATTTTTAACAATGTCCAAAACTTACGAATAAAACTTGTACATTCGATCATTTTCGTGGAAATATGTATTGTGCTTAATTACTCACTGTAAACTGTTCGCGCTATGCCAAGAACAGTGGCCGTTATCGGTGACATTATGCTTAATCTGTACGTACCCTTCTCGTCAGCGTTGTCGCGGCAGTCGGGCTCGCCGTCGCATATCCAGTGCGGGAGTATGCAGCGCATGCCGTCGCAGGCGACGCTCGGCGGCACGCACGCGGGGCAGTCGGCCTCGTCCGAGCCGTCGCCGCACTCGTCCAGGCCGTTGCAACGCCACGTCAGCGGCACGCACACACCCGAACGACACTCGAACTGGTTCTGTACGACAGTAGTTGACACAATTTTCATTCGTATCTTAACCTTCCAAGTGCACGCGCATTATTTTTATTTTTTATACATATACATTACAGGTTGTGTACCCAATTCGCAATGATGTTAAACAAGGACTTATATAAGCTTAAAACGAACACAACTTAACATTAAAATATTGGAACATAACAAAACTTAACACAAACTTACTATACCTACAGAAATATAATATTATAATATTATAGGTACTACATTAATTTGAACTGTGTCAAGAACCAAACACCAAAGAACCAGAACTAGCACATCATAATTTTGCTAATTAAAACACAATATATTAAATGTGTATATTAATATCTGTGTATATTGAATGTTAATTGTATTTAAAAGGGTTTTTACAATGCCAGTATACTCGTAACATTGGTTTATTATACTGAGATGGTGATTTTTATAGTTGGCTCTCTGGGGGAAAAATTGTTAATTATTGACGATTTCGCACGACGACCACAAATTGTCTATTGACATGACGTCACGATAATCGGCACCTCAGACCAAACACAACTAGACTTCCAAATTGATAGTGACGTTTGAAATAGAGAAAAAGAGTCGAGATAATATTTTCGTCCCTTACCGCGTGGGAGACATGCATTACCTATGACGTTACGAAAATGTCGGAAATATGGAAATGGCATTATAAAAATTCAGCAATCTTTAACTATCCTATATTTAAATCGATATATTTCGGACCGTAATTTTGAATACTAATCGAAATAAACAATATTGATTTGATTTTTCACATGAGTCAACTAGTCTATTGAGATAGTGAGAAGGTTAGGTAGACGAGGCGAGATTGGAGCATTACTCCTCTAATGTCGGATGGAGATTAGAAGGAAGGAGTGGAGACAAAAGGAATATAGTTATGGATTGAACGTAATTATTTATTGGAACATGTACATACATACACAGCCACTATAGTCTGCACTATAACCGGCTTCATTATGTAAATGGTATTTCAGGTCATTTCCCCTGTTTATACTGCACACTAAAAATAAAAATTACTATCGAGATCGGGAACGCACGACCCCGTGAACAAGTAAAATAGGGATTCATTATTATATAAATAACGATATATCACTAAAACTCTGAGTAATAAACAACAAAGCGTTGACATTGTTATCTACAATGTGCTATTGACAGTGAACCATGAAATGGCCTACTAAAGTGAACTGAACTTATCGCTAACATTTTTTCATACGCAAGTTAAGATAACTATGACCCTGCAATGTCACTACGAAATCTTTAGTACTTTCCGCAATACAACAAATTCGCAAAGCGGAAAACGTCTCATAATTACATAATACTTACAGTGGAACAGTTCTGTCCTGGTTTCTTCGGGCAGGTCATGTTTTCTGTCGGCAGCATACCATTGGGGCACTCGCACCTGCCATTGTTTTTGACGAATCCGTCGGGGCAGAGGCAGCTAAAGCCTCGCGCCGGAGCACCCAGGCACATCGTATTGCACCCGGTCTTCTTCGTCGAACAGGCATTGGTACCGTACTGCATAAAGTGAGCGAACACCTTCAAGTCCATCATCCTCGAACTAGTATCGGGGTTACTAATTGAAACTATATTAGCACCTGTATCTTTGTCGGCCGAGAAAATAGACTTGGCCTTCCAGTCGTCCCAATAGATCTTATCCTTGAGAACACCCACCGCGAAGGGGTGTGACACGCGGTCATCGTTCCACATAACCCGACGGAAGTAACGGCCGTCCAGGTCAGAACTTGCAATGTAATCCTCCATAGCGTCCACCCAATAGATCCTCTCAGACATTTGATCGATGGTTAATCCGTTGGGCCACTGAACGATTGGTTTGCCAAAGAGCACCTTCACGTCGCTTCCGTCCAAATTGGACCTTGAAACTGCTGAGCTCGTCTTGTCCCAGTCAGTCCAAAACAGATAGCCGGCTCTAGGATGTACTGCAATACCTCTGGGTTTGGACAACACTTTGGAATTGTGAATAGTACGACGCATTCTTCCAGCATAAGAGATATCTGTCCTAACTGCCTCAATTTTCATACGCAACCCGTCTACGAAGAACAGCACGTTCGATATCCAATCAAATGCCATTCCCTCTATGCTAGCCAAATCTGTTTCAACGATTACCTCGATAGAACTACCATTTCTGAAACACTGACGATTAATTTTGTCATCTTCTGTGTCTGCCCAATATATGCAATTGTTCTTCATATCGAAATCCAGAGCTATTATATGGTTTTGTCCAGTAATCGGGTATATCGTACTATTGTCTGTCAAGTCTATTCTGGCTATTTTGTCGTGAAGTGCCACGAAAATAAAATCAGCAGGCTCTTCCAAAGGACACGGAATGTATTCGGGAACGTAAGCCAGGTAATAGTTGTCGGTGCAAACATCACCATCGATTTTCCTGTAGCCTTTCGTTTTTTGGTAAGTCCGGCCGGGCTGACAGTTGGGCGGGACCGCGTAGGGATCGAATTTGGCATTTCTATTGCGAACACACTCGTTTCCGGACAGTACAAAGCCGTAGTCGCATTCAAAATCGCGTCGTGTGCACTCGCACAGCTCAGTGCGCACGGGCCTCTCGTAGTCTAGGCCGTTGTAGCAGTTGGTGTGCGCCATGCGCCGGTGGAACACGTCCCGCTTGCCAAGCACGCACGACACCGTGGTGTTGGGCGGCGACGGAGACCAAAACTTGTAATCCTCCGCAGAGCAATTACGCTGGAATGCGTTTTTAAGATCAATGGTTACTATGATCCAACTGTGCTGCTGATTCTCGGAGCCGAACATGGTGAAAGTGGTAGTATTCTCTCCTGGCTCTGTCATTAAACCATATATGCGCAAGTCGTTTGCATTGAACCTGAAACATAATACGATGTTAGTAATTTACCGTCGGTAATACAGTATATTATATTTACGACATTTCAAAGCATTACTAACTGATAAGTGTTCCAATCGATTCCTTCGTTTGTCGAGTATAATATTTTCCTTGTTTCGCCTCGTACTTTGAAATATTTAACCGCCACAAGCACGCCGCCATGGTCGCCGAAGTTGAAGAAGTAGTAGTCTTTTAGTATGCGTTTCCATGTGAGGCCTGCGTCTCGGCTCAGATATACTCCGGGGATTCCTTTCAGGGTCTTGCCCATTACGCCTGTGGCCATAATGATGCCGGGAGCTGACTTGGAGCTCATGATACTCGCTGACCTGAAAAGGCAGTTCATTATTTCGATTCGATCGTGAGATTAACGCCGAGGATATTAGGACTACAAAACATGATATTATTATTTACAAAAAAGCGTGCACGTAACATATCAGGAGATGAAATCAACGCTTTTAAAATTCATAACTTTAGTTTAAAATTAAAAGAAGGTACCGTCGTAGTCGTTTTAAAGAGTAATTCAGATACTCATATTGTATCAGAGAATGCCCATTTGAATTTATTGACGTCGATAAAAGGCATCGCACTTGTTAACAGCCTAGCTAGAGTCGCCTGTGTTATAATCTCCCGATATACAAAGAAAGGGCGTAACATTCGATTACTTTTCTACGTTCCATTCATACCACCAGTAAATGTAATTATTCTTATAACGAGACATACGCACAAAAAGTAATCTATAAGTTTATAAATGAATATATTGTGTAAATTACTCTGTTTTGACAAACAAACTCGATCAATTTTAAGAAACAATCTCAAAGCATGATTGTAAGTGATTCAGAAGCCCGAATCTTCTATTTCTATCTAGCGATTAACGCCATTGCCGTAGCCTTTGGCGTGGGAGAATCCAAGATACTTGATTTATTGATATTAGTTATGTGGCTTAGGTTTCAACACTACTATCGAGACAGGAGCCGGGACCTACATCTTAACGTGCCGTCCGAAGCAGGGGAATGTGTGAAAAATGTCCACGTAGGGACGTAGCCCCATCGCTAACCGGTGACGATCATGAAAGCCAACTGCGAGCTCGACAAGTGCAGATGTACAAAGTTAAGTACTGATAGAGATGCTAATTATTGGCATGCTTTTGGGGCTATTACAGCAATTAATCACCAAGTGGTGAAATATCTCAAAGGTTCGACTCGTAAGAAGAACAACAATGTTACGGGAATCGCTGCAATAGCGTGCCAGTAACAAGTATGGGTATGCTTAAATTACTTCCGTTCTATTAATGTTGGTAAGTGTAAAAGAAAACCACACATATTCCCAGACATATTAAAGTAAGGAGTGAATATTTATTTTGTACAGTATAAAAAGTTTTTGTTTTTTGCGAAGAGGCACGTTTAGTGAAGAATCACGGGTGAAACTCAATGGAATTATATGAAAATGGTACTTATTTGAATATTAAATAATAAACCGTATTATGCTAAACATATTCACAAAATTAGAGCCTTCTTGTTGTACGTATGTACAAAAGGAATATTAATCTAAACGACGTATGTTTTATGAATGAAAATGAAATCCCATAACAAATAAAGCACAAAACTCATGTTATAAATAGAAGATGAAAACTCAACCACGACTGGGACTCAATTCAGTGTTATGAGGTTCAGTTCTATTTACATAAACGATTATAAAATAATGATATTAATAACATTAATTGATGGTGCTATTGCAATACGAGCTGTCAATTGAAAATGCCTACAGCACATACAGCTACCGTAGTGGTTAAGAAAACAATATAAACCAGCCTTACAGTTGCAGTCGACCTCGACTTGACCGCATGCAGTCGCTGTCGGCAGTTGCAAGTGGCAGCTCGCTTCGGAATATCGCCTTCATGGCTAAATGCCTTAAATTATTTTTGATCGTTCATAGTTAGTCAAAAAAGCACACGCACACAGTGGTACGATAAGGTAATGGTCCGGATAAAACGAAACCTCGCGTCCAACATCGTATCTGAATCGTATCATGTAAGGATAAAAGATATTTCGAAAAATACATTATCTGGGTACAAGTTAATCATTTCATACCATAATGAAAGTACATCTCTATCATTGAAAATCCGCCAGCATAATTTCCCCTAGTGACAGACCGGTCTGTGAAATCGTTCGTCGACCTAATAAACAAACTATAGGTCGCCCAGTATACTTCCATAATCCCAATGAGGATATAAGAAAACATTCTTCCTTAGAGGACTAGCCCTGGCTAAAGCCTTATTAGGAGTGTAAAGATAACAAGTAGGCAAACGTCTTCACAACTGACTATTCGATTGATTATTCGTCCCAGTAAAGTGCCGATTTTATTTTTTCAACATTCAGATCTATGTCGAAATAGTTGCCACAATAAATTACGCGGGTTCCAGTATGTCGCAAATTAGGTACCTACATCACGGCAACGTTTTTGCAACTGTTGTATTTTATAAAATAGTTGTCATTTCCGTGATTGTTATTTCCGTTACTCTACGTAATGCGTCATCAAGTACATGTGAGATTGATCGGGATAAACGAGTTATTCAGAGACATATGATACACAAGTACCTATAAATAAGGCTCAAAATGCGAAAAAAGAACGAAGATTATTAGACAACAATTTATTTAGGGACTACAACGACTATTGGCATCAGAATGTGTTCACCGGCGGTTGGCACTTAATTACTCTTAGAATTTTAATACATAAAAACGGTGCTAAAAAGAAATGTTTTCTTCTCTAGAAGAGAGTTGCAGTCTTGAAAAAGAAAGAATAGAACTCTAACAGCATTTCGAATAAAAATCTCAGTCAAGAGCTCCCAGTCGACAACACGTATGTATGTAGTATATTTTTTTCCTAGAAATCACTGGTACTGGTTGAAAATTACTAGCCAACTATCTTTTTGGAACAAAAAACATTATTATTTCTACATGTTTTTGTCTATTATGAGTAAAGTTTCATGTTTTGGTACAAATATTTCTCAATCTATCCAAATAACCACTGAACTAAAAGTAAAACGTGTTGCTTAGTTGAGTTACTAAGTACCTACCTAAAACCTATCCTTAAGTATATTATTCTTTGTAATGTTACATTACAAGTTAGTAAGCACACAAATCACACAAAAACAACTCAAGAAAACCAAAATGTGTCACAAACTAGGTGCATGTTCGCGCTCTCGCTGATTACCTTATGCCTGTGGGTGTAGAAACGTTCCTAGGATGGCTGTAAAAACCGATATGTTGTCAGTCGGTTAATCAATGCATAGTATAAAACAAAGTAGCCTCCCGTTGTCTGTACCTATGTAGGCTTAGATCTTTAAAACTACGGAACGTATTATGATGGGGTTTTCTTTAGTAGATAGAGAGATTCTTGAGGGAAGTTTATATGCATAATACATGTACAGATAAACACTGTAAATAGTGTATATGGGAAAAACAACGTCCACCGGGTCAACTAGTTTGTATATTAATATTTTCATGCATGCTAGTTTGTGTGGATTAATCCACAGCTAGACAAAAGTCTTCCTCGACATTCGCCGCAAAGCAAACATATAAAAGGTAGGTATGAATGTGTAATGTATTTACATACAAAGGTCAATCGTTCCAACAAGCTAATGTTCTATATCAGACTCCTGTATCATATTTAGGGCAATTATAACAGTGTAAGAGAAAGGTAAAATAGTACTGGGAGTCCATATTTATTTTAAAGTTGATATTAAAGTTAAGTTATTGTACAAAATATAAACGAATGATGTTAGAACTAAACATAAAGCAGCTTAACAACAGCGAAAAACGATAGGGCTTATTGCAGAAAATGTCTATTTAATATGGATTTGATATTATGAAAGCTTTAAATGTTAATGTACAATTATGACATTATTTAATATCAAATTGGGTTATTTGCTTCCCCATGAAACACATTACAACAGTGACGTTTCCAAAGATTATAAGATACTGCCCCAAAGAGACGATTTTTATATATATTTTTAAGAAAACGCGCACTGAAATGATATTAAAAGTTTAAAACGGGTATTATAGGACGAAAATGAAGTAAAGATCGCGACCACGACCACGACACATGTAACTGTATCAAAACGTCGGGCAAACAATGAAGGTAAGCTGAATGCTTATTTTGGTTAATTTTTGCGCTACAATACCCGTTTTAAACTTTGAGGTATTTTTACACTTATTTTTACTACGACATAGAGGTCACTACTAGTCTCTGTATCGGTTGTCAATCAGACACTGACAGCTAACTACGACGTGACATTTCTTTAATATTGATTGAAGTTGTTGCAAGAAGTTTCAATCAAATAGTGTTTGATTGATGATCAACATCAGTAGCTTAGTCTTTTGAGAAAATAGCAAACTAAATTTTAAACAAATGCCTCACATTGGGAACTCTTTTTTACACCGTCCGAGTGCTGATAACACCCTAGATAAGCAAAGCACTTACATAGAAAAACACTACGAATGTGTGTAGTGTGTAGAAGGTGTAACTCGGAAGCATACAAATTAGGTTATTAAAAAAAACAAAGGTATTCATTGAACGCAGTGCGACATTTCCTGACAGCTTAAATTTTTTTTTATCACAATAAACAAGCGTTTGACCACCAACCTGCCTGATATTAAGCAGCGATGTCAAATGTAGTTCCAAAACATCTCACGGGTGGCGCTAATCAGACATGATTTTAAGGAGAAACTTTGTAATTGTGAACAGAAAATAAAGCTATGAAATTTCAATTTACCCTGTCTAGGTAGTGCCATCTATGGACTTTCAATATAACTGCAATAAGTCACTAGTCGGAAAACCTCCCATTCAAATATGACTGAAGGCACTTTACACATAAAACGATACAATATGGCAAAATGGGGCTATTTGGAATACGAGGGAGTATTTAGAATTCCCGATCGATCTCGATTTCGTTACTTTCATGTCTCTGTGGTCCTTAGTGAAACAGCCATGCACATCGTTTGCCGCTACGATGCCAGAGCGATGCAACTACAAGAGTGTAGTAGATTTGGACCCCTGGCCTCGTACCATAAGGGCTTAAAGTAATATTTTTTTCCAGTGACAGTGTTATACCACTCATATAGTTATCTCTGTCATACAGCGACAATAATATTACTATTAGACCTCCTGGTACAGGGCCTGAATGCTCATCTCTGATTGGACCGCGATATCCAATATCAATAAATAGTCTGTCCCTATGTATGCTTAGATCTTTAAAACTACAAAATGTATTTTGATGCGGTTGTCTTTAATAGACAGGGCGATTCTTGAGAGTGCTTTAGATGAATAATACATTCGTATAATGTAGTAATAATGTATATTGACAAAACTATGTTTGCCGGGTAACCTAGTAAAAATTTAATACACACATCAAAAGTATCTAGGGATCAAGTACATTTTAGAACATTGCAATCAAGAATATATTTTACAAAAACTGTTTTATTAACATTCATAATTTATTCAAAATGAATCAAACGCATGGGGAATTAGGTAGGAGTGGTCTCCTAAAAATCCAGAAGATTAGATTTGATTTAAATAAATTAGATTTTTTTAGAGCTAAAAATGGTCTTGATCAAAAGTGTCTAGCTTTTGATGTGTGTACAATCAAATGACAGTCCGCGTTCTTTGCTTCGATTATTCAATATTTTTTTTCATTTAGGAAAGTAAACACTTACCTAGTGACCGGGTAGAGTTGACTGAACTTCTGGCACAAATGCAGACTGCACGAGTTGGCGATGTGACAGCTGAAGGGCGAACCTGACGATTTCAATACAACAATGTAGTCATGGAATGATGGAGGTCATGAATGAAACAAGGGACATACCAATATAGAGTACAGGAACAGTGCATGTGTGGATGTTACCATGGATTAAATTCCCGAAAAACTAATTTTTCGATGGCAATAAGGTAATATGACCCAAGTGTGCTCCAGCAGGATTTTGTATTTATAAAAAAAAATGACAATATAATATATACCATGGTGGTATACAAAATTTCTCAGACTGTAGAACCAAAACTGAAATGAAAAGGAGTTATTTACGATAAAAACATTTTTCTGGTGAGACTTGCAACTCATACTAGTAGTACAATAACCCATTGATATTCCTCCTAGTGACCGCAATAAATTATACCTTTATAATAAAACTAGTGACACCATAAAACTCCCTTTATATAGAGACGTTAAATAGTAATGCAACAAATTACGTAACTACCGAATACAAAACTTAGTATCACAAGTAACATTAATGTAACTAGTGGGAGTAACCGACAAATTCCCTCGGGACCGGAAATAAACGTGACTAACACCGCACCGTGGAAGAGAGAGATCCAACCGACGATAGCGGGATGCTGGAGTACTCCAATCAACGAAAGAATGTTGACTTTTACGCATACCGTACCTCCGACATTCATAGAGAATTGTAAAGGGGATAAAACCGGTGTCTTAAATATTCAATACGGACTCGACTCTAGAAACTTCCGTTTGATCTTCGATCGAAAATAGTATCGATAACGTTAACAAATGTATCTATGGAAAGAGACCTCGCATTAATCACGCTGCTTACTTCTAAATACATTTCATACAATCCGTGCCCCAAACATTATAAGCTAAATTTCTAAAGAAAATCGTTCGTTATGTTTGGGCCAAACTCTTCGATTTACAACTTATAGATTCGATCATGATCGGGGCCGATAGATATAGCTTTGTATGGAAATTACACACTGTTATAAAAGTTTAGTGTTCTGACAAACAACGCCGCAAAGCATTACTAATAGTGTCCATTATTATTACTATAGGTAAGAAATAGCCATTCTAAGAAGTCGCTAGCGACGGACAAATAACAGTTAGTCATTCATATTATAATAGTATAGGTATTTACACATAATTATGAAGAATATACCTACGCCTGCTTAAATGAATATGCTTAGCAAGTTGAAAAATGAACCGCACGCAACAATTTGATTCATTGAGTACAAAACATTTCCATTTATTATTTAAAGCTGGATATGACGCACTGTAGTTATAGAAGGAATAGTTAAGGTATCAATATAACGGCTCAAACATGAAACCGCGAATTCGCATCGCATCGCAAATATTTGCGAACTCGGCGATATAACGCTCAAGCGACGTGGCACCATATCGCATTACGGTTTTGCGTGGGCTCCCTTAAGTAACATGTTAATTCGCAACGCCGCAGTTCAAGCCAGTTTACAAAATAGTGAGCGTAATTTCTTATCAGTTGTTAAACTTTCAGGTAAAAGCTGTATTCACATGTCAGGTTGCAAGTTGACTGGCGTGACGTATGGATGTTTGTGTCAGTAGAAATTCCTATGTATTGAATTTTATTTTTTTTGCATGAGATAAACACACAGTAGGTATTACAAATAAAGTAAAAAAGAGAACACAGGGGGCAGGGCTTCGCTTACTTATAGTTTCATTCGAATATAATCGCGAGATCCTAAGAAAGCCTCTGTTTGATGAATGCACACAGGAATAATACAGTAATAATATAGTCCTACACACGTCTCCCTGTTAGTTTATTAACGTTTTAGTAAAAAGTCCTAACAAACTGTATGTAATTTAATCATAATTGAAATAGTGATATGACAGTTTTGAAATTCGCCCCCATCATACAGTTTCGGTAATTACAAACGGTAATTTAATTATAACTACGCACGAAACTTACTATGTACAAACTACAGCAAAATAGTGCGTACCTATCTGTTGTTTATTAGATGAATTACGTACGAAGGTACATTCTGTGTTATTTATATAAACCAAATTACTCCTAATCACTCGTCAATTTCGATTCGCAACATTAGTCGTTACAACACCTTGAGATTACATAAACAATTGTAAAACATTGTCTTCAAATAAACTTTCAAATGAGAAAAACGGTTCAACATCCGACAACCGAGATTGAGTCACGACAATGCCCGCACCGTTGAAACCAGGATGCCCGGTAGTTAGTAGTTAGTAGATCCCCCCGCTTTAAGTCCCCGGAGACTGACCTCTCGCCTTCTACTACTTAGTATTCGACTACGTGTCCGCTTAAACTAGAATACAGGTAAGTGGCCGAGTGTGTTGAATTACATTTATTGGTCTCAATTCATGATACATTGATAGCTTAGGTACAGTCCGCTAAGAGTCTACTTGCTTACGTGACGTCCACTGCTGAAATGTCAAAGGCGGGTTGGCGATCGCAATGGTGTTGTGGTTTAACTGCCCGTTCTTTGGCGAGTTCGCGACCCCCAAGACGGGAAAAGTTGGGATGGGATGGTGACACATGTATTCTATTCGCCGTTACTACATGGCACTGAATGTCATTGGACACTAAGGTTATTTTTTTACTTGTCACAATATAAAAAAAACTCTACCTTATTGATGTTTTAGTCCTGCGTCATCAAAACTGATAGACCACTTACTAGGCGAACTGTACATTACGGCGTAGGGACGTTGATAATGTCTAAATGTCATGCTGTTGAACAAATTTATATGTCCCTAACCCGATATGATTGGTTTGAAGAATACAAATTAATATTTCAATCAGTGCCCTGGCAAGTGCATATTACAAATGATGCAATGCATTTAATCAATTCATTACCCCAATAGCAGATGGAAACTCGTGATATAGAACTATTTAAAGTTTTATTTACATACCTACTTAAACAAAATAAAAAACGGGGTAGGCACTTGCTAATGTTTGTGCAAATCAAAGTCCATGAATCATGGTAGTCTGGTAGCCAAAACACGGTACTTGACTAACTGTTCACATCCGGAAGAATTTTTAGGCGACAAAACAGGAGTCTTATGTACTACAAATATTAGAAACTCAAAGTTTGGACGGATGTTTGATTTAAAGTACAAAACGGATTTGAATATACTATACTATAATAATACGAGGAGCCGAAAACAAATCACAGTGGCGTGTTATTGGACAGGCCTATATGGCCCCCAACAAGGACAAATGTAGGCTGATGATGATTACAGTAATATAGCGTATACATCGGAATAACATATAGCCTCGTATTTTATACCGAAATTCCCACGGGAACGAGATAAACTGTGGGTAGCACCGGTGGGATACATCTACATAGTAAACCATATTATACTTATTAAACGAACAACCATACATTAACCTTTCTACAATTAATTTCAGTACGGGAATAGAGAAAATATCTAGGGTAATACATTAAACATTTCATAAATTATTGTAACTAAATTAGATATTTATTTTATTTATATTCACATAGTTTATTGCGAAATGTTACCCACATCGTTATTATGTCTTGTTATTAGTGCTATTGTACATTTTGTTATGCATTTCCATATACCCGTATGAGAGGCGAGCGAGCAAAGCTGGAGCGGCTGGCGCGCCGAACGGCCCCTTCCTATGACAATTTGTATAACAAGGGAATGACACAATTTATACGCTATCATGCCCCTCGTTTTACAATTGAGCCCTCTCTAAGCATAACGTGAAAATTGCACACGAGTACGAACCTACAATGAATAATTGTATTGTACTCCTATCAAGGAGCCGTACGTCCATTTACCTTGTTTGTTGCGCGTTTAATATGACTGTGATCTCGACCACGAGCAACAGTGTCATTGTAATTTTAGCAAAACATAATACCTACATCCTCAATTTTACGTATTCGTAAATAAAATGCAATGGCGGAAACGATAAATGCGAAATTTCAAGTTCAATTTTCGTAAAATATCCTTTTTACGAATAACGGATATTCTTTTAGAAATAACGTTTAGACAGAATTACAAATATTTAGATAACAAGAGGAGTTTTCTAAGAAATGGAATGACGGACTACGGACGAGCTTATTTTTTTTTTTAAAGAAAGCTCTTAATTTGTGTAGAAATAGTAGATAATCGCATTTCCATGGGTTTCCGCCTATAGATGTAGAGAGAGATTTCTCTTCGGAGCTTTTGAGGAGCTTCAGAGATTTCTTTTTCCTAGCAGTACGTAACAATCAACATAATGGAAGTTGGCTGCAAAGTGACCAATTCAATCAGTCAGGCGGGATTTTAACCCCCATTTTAATCCGTATGGATAAAGAATTAATTTCATGCAGTACTCGCTGTATGTACCGTGTTGGTAAGTATTATGCAGAATTAACGAATTCAATCAGTCAGTCAGTATTATTTGCTTTTATATATTCCGAAAATTATTTTGCTTTTTAATAGTCTCGTGGGACCAAATGGGAGGGATTTTTTGGGTTCGTAATTAAATCAGCCAGTCCGTTGATATTGTTTTTTCCTGTTAAATCTACACTCGAGAGCAAAAATTCCGCCGAATGACATACTTGAATTTAGAAGAGCTTGGCGAGTAAACAAACTGATTTTAAGAGAAGAACGTTTTTGATTTACCGCTGTATAAACTTCCTCTTGAATCACACTATGTATTGCAAAACGCATCAAAATCAGTTACTTACGTAGTGTTTAAGACCTAAGCATACCTAGAAACAGGCAGCGGGAAAGGACTTTGAATTATTGATATTATAAATGCCAAAGCGGGATAGGCAGAGGCACTTGCTATAAATTTGATATATCTTTTCCCAACGACAAAGTGTACCGTTTGATCAGTAAGTTTGTATGAAGAGGTATTTACCGTAATGGTGTTCTTTTTTTTTGTCTTTAAGATAGGGTTCCATGGCGAGAGTTCTTTGGTATCACTGCGAGTTTCACAAATATTTTTACTTTGACATATGTATATGTATACGATAGGAAATTATTGCTCTCAAGTGTAGCTGTATATTTAGATGTAAGGTTACGAACACTAAACGTCACAACAGCTAAGAGCAGCAAACCTGCACACGTCCAATAATAAGAGATGACAAAATGACGGGCCACACGTGTAAAGTAGTGACATGAATATTCAAATTGCGAGCAAAATTGTCAAGTAGCATACATTAACGTTACGACAAACATTGCCGTGAACACCGCAGTCTACGAATTTTTCGCCTTTTTTTTAAGTGGCAGCGTTAAATAACTCTATCATAGGCAGCATGTACGAAAACGATTACGTCATTGTCCCGTTCCGCAAGCGAGTATACTACTACAAACGACGTTGTCTGACTTTACAGACAACCATGTTTTTTTCGAAGGGTGAATCTGATATTGATGCCCAGTTGCCCAGGAGAAAAATTGGGTTATGTCGGCCTCTCATCGACTGTATTCATCGGCGTACCTAATGCTGCCGACGCAACATTGTATCATGTATTCATATCCATTTACATTATATACTTAGCTTATCTAATACCGATGTAGGCATCATGTAGTTCAATGCAAACCACATTTGGTATTCCATGTACATTGGCTTCGCATTTCGATACCACCGCTGTTTATGTTCCAAAAATGCTGTCAGGCAGTTATTTATGGCATGTAATGTGATTTAAGCCAGGTATCGTTTAACACGACTATGTATCATATTTCAATCATAGCAAGAATTACGACTTTTAAGCCGTAGTCTGCAGTTTCTACTGTGGACCCTACTGAATAAATT
Organism: Conopomorpha cramerella; assembly: GCA_012932125.1. NCBI lineage: Eukaryota > Metazoa > Arthropoda > Insecta > Lepidoptera > Gracillariidae > Conopomorpha > Conopomorpha cramerella. The sequence continues at coordinate 16,438 of SJJU01003718.1, forward strand.
TTCTCATAGAAACTCGTTCAACGGATTGTGTGAATTATCTTTTCATCTTATATCTTCTGTATAAAACTGTTCGGGGTCCAAAACTGTGCATTAATTCTTTTTACGAGAAAACCAGTATATTATATCCAGTTCCCGTTACAGAAGCCAAATTTCATATTTTTGGGGATAATCTCTGTCTGTCTGTCGTCGTCAAAACGGCTGGACAGATTTGTTTGATATTTAGCACTAAGATACTTTATACACTGGAATAACATTTAGGCTAATTTTTACCCCGGAATGTATAACATATTAGCAAAACAACGTTTGCCGGTCAGCTAGTAGTATATAATTTTAAAGAAAAATGAACAGACTTTAACCAGCTCCTACTAGTCACCCCTATGATGTTCTAAAGTTCCCATCGATTTATCAGGTCTGCCGTCATCAAACCCTGACTTCCATGTAATAGGAATGTTATCTTTGAGATTATATTCATTCCAACAAAAATAGAATCATCAAAAGCGGTTCAAAAACGACAAAGTTATCCGCGAACAAACATAAAAAAGCATAAATACGGTCGAACTTATGAAGACTCCTTTATTACAGTCGCTTAAAAACAAAATCGGCTCCCGCTGTTTGTCCCTATCTTTGAAACTACGCCACGAAGTTTGATGCCGTGACGTCTTTAGTAGATACAGTGATTCTTGAGGAAGGTTTATATGTATAACACATGTATATAATAGCAGAGAAATACTGTCGATAATGTACGTTGGCAAAACAAGGTTTAGGTCACCTAGTTTATAATAATTTGTGTAGGCATACAAGCATAACATGGCAGTTTACTCTATTAGCTGTAAAAATGGAATAACAAAAGGATATTACAAGTTTCACTGCGTTTGTGTCTATTAATAGCACATCAGGTTTTTAATTTCAAAACGAGTTTAACAATTGCACATATCACCTAGGATAATGATTGAGAGCATGCCATTAGTATCCCCATGTAAGGGACAATAAATAGCTAAGTAATGTCTATAGAGCATATTTTTGTGTGGCTAGTATTAGCCAGTTTAGCCTGGTGAGTAGACAAGACATTCAACTTCCAATCGGCTGATTGTGGGCTCCTATCCGACTACGAGCGTAAATATACCAGTTTCTTCGCGGTTCTTCTGGCCAGTATAAGAAATCATTTCTATTTTTCAATGACTTTCGTCAAGCTTTGTGCATATGTGTAAGTAATAGCACTTATAACGATGATATAAAGATTTGTTTTCTTTAGACTTTACCAAGAGTTTCTTTTCTTTTTCAGAGCTTGCGCGGCGGTCGCTATGTAAAGTAAAATCTATCATAACAGATGTGTTTACACAGAGACGTTTGGTTTGTTCGGTGACGGCGTGGTGACGCCCAACTTTTCCCGTCGTGGGGGTCGTAACAGTCGACGGAGGGAACTCTCCAGATAATGAGCAGCAGCGCTCTCTGTGAGTTAAACCACAACACCACTGCGACCACCAACCCGCCAAGCGTGGCGATTATTGGAATTTCCCCCACAAATGATCATGGAAATCATTGGGGGAGGCCATATTATATCAAGTTTTGGGCATCCGGAGAGATGGTTGTAGGTAAGTCGATTGTCTTTGGACAAATAGAGTATTGTTAAAGCTGTTTCTGTGTCGATGTCCAGAACGTAGACGGCGTGAAAAGTACTCGAAAACGGCGGGCTTATATGAATGAATAGAGCGGATAAGGGAAAAATATTTTTTCCCCATCAATAAGTCATATTGATAGACAATCTTTGTACCTGTATGTATAAAAACAATACCTAAATAATTCAGTCCGTAAACAGCCTCTTACCGTTTTCGTCTTCCATTGGCGGGTTAATGGGGGACCAGGTGGCACCGTGGTCGAATGTGATGAGGGAGACCAGGTTCTCGGGCCCGACGCTGGCGACCGGCGCCTTCGACTCCACCCGGGAGACGATGTAGATGCCCTTCAGGCCCTCAACACGGTACAGGTCGGTGAAAGCGTCCTCTGTCACGTCCCTAAAGGAGAGGAAACATTTTGTAACATTACGCGAACATTTCTATGGACGCGAATATTACTAAACGGCTTCTATTAGATCTATACAATAACATATTCCCACGGAATCAGGATGTATTGCGGGAAACATTTAATTAATATTTATCTTCATCAATATGAATTAAGTGTTGCCCAGTGTGTCATGTTTAGCAGTGGGTCTGTAAAGTAATAATAAAAAAATAATTCTAATATCTATTCTATTCTATTCTAACATTAGGAAAATAATATTAAAACTATTACGTTGCATCCATTCACCAATTATTATTAACTAGCTTTCCCGCCCGCGGCTTCGCCCGCGTGGACTTCGGGTATATTGCGGTATAAAGGAATATTTTTGTTTTCCCTCAGAAATATCAATATTTTTCGGGATAAAAAGTACCCTATTATTTAAACCGGACTTCTAACTATACGTCTGCAAAACTTCAAAGCAATCGGTTCAGTAGTTACGGCGTAAAAGCGGAACAAACAAACTCACTTTCCCATTTATAATATTAGTAAGATGAGATACTAAACAGAATTTATAGAAAATTATGTTTACCCTTTTCTGTGTATTATTTAAACAAATACTGTAAAACCAACATGACGCAATAAACGATATAATTTTGATTACATTAAAATGCTTCAGATATCAAATAAGTTAAACGGGAAATAAAAAACTTATCTTCTTAAACAAAAATATTTCATAGCATATCAAATTAGCAAGTGCAGGTATGTACATAGGTACTTTAATTTTTGGCAGCAGTAGTGTTTCGTCATCGTAAGATAAGTAGGTACATAATGTATGTACATAGGTATAGATACATGCAGTACCTATGTACATATTACCTACATCTGCCAAGGCACGTTTATATCAGCTATCTACACACCATAGCCAGCCTTCAAGAAACATAACAAACACATCACACCTATCTCCTAGAGCAGTAGGCAGGGACTCCATTTGTCGTAATCCCTGACATAGGCCCTTTAGCCTCAGTCACGTTTCTAAATACATCTATACATACACGATCTCCGCTTTCAATTGATATTTCATACTTCGACTTGCATCCATCCTTCCTATATGTCTGAAACACCGAAGCATTCCCCTTTCAATCTTGGTCCCAACATCTTCCTCCAAATGCTTATTTGCAGTTGTTTAAACTAACAATGTTTCTTTGCTATATAATATAAAACCGCGTCAAAATCCGTTGCGAAGTTTAAACGATCTAATCATACATAGGGACAGGCAGTGTGAGGCAACTTTGTATTACTACTAGCTTTCCGCCCGCGGCTTCGCCCGCGTGGCCTTCGGTTATATTGCGGTATAAAGGAATATTTTTGTTTTCCCTCGGGAGGGAATATCAATTTATTCCGGGATAAAAAGTACCCTATTATTTAAACCGGACTTCTAACTATACGTCTGCAAAATTTCAAAGCAATCGGTTCAGTAGCTACCGCGTGAAAGCGGAACAAACAAACAAACAAACAAACTTACTTTCCCATTTATAATATTAGTAAGATACTATGTATTGATTTCTTACTCCATCATTCAAGGAATAGTTACGTATTAATGTATCGGTCAGTGCCTATCGATGTGCCTGAGACAACTTTAGTGTGTTGACAGCTTAACACGTTGGTGGACAGTGCATATAGCCGCCATAACAATAACAAATCTATGGAGCCTCATCATCAGCCGCATAACGTCCACTGCTGGAAGAGGGCCTCCCCCAATGAGATCCGTCATTTGGGGTGAAATGCCAGTAATCGCCACGCTTGGCAGGCGGGTTGGCGATCGCAGTGGTGTTGTTGGTTTAACTCACAGAGAGCGCTGCTGCCCGTTCTCTGGAGAGCTCCCTCGGTCGCCTCTTACGACTCCCATGACGGGAAAAGTTGGGCTGGGGTGGTGACACATGTATTCTATTCGCCGTCACCACACGGCTATGGAGCCTATCTGTCTGTTTTACTGTCCTTCAATGTGTTTGATCAGTAGCTCTAATATAATCCTCTCACTTACACCAAACGTTATATCTTTATCCATATTACACATCGACCAAAGGATACATAATAATGATAAGGACAGAACACGGAGTTAGTTACACATTGTTCAACTTAATGTTAAAATATTTTGTATTTACGAAACTGAATATGAATGTATGTACATAAAAACAGTTCATCTTACAGTGGTTAAGCGCAATAACTTAGTGAACTCCTTGATAACGGCGTAATATTCAGTCATATTTAAGTAGATAAGATTAGATTTGGACCAGATACATTGCTGTATTGTTTTGTTTATATTACCAATAACTATTCCATAACAAATTTGGATTAATTAAAAACGTAGATATACGTACGTAAACAAAGTTTCATAATAGAGAGTGGGCGTTTATCAATGATAGCTATATCTGGCAAACCCGTCCATGGTATGAAATGCATGGCCTATATTATTGATTTTACCTACTTCATTAACACCTTGATACACTTCGGGGAACGGGACAAAATGAGCTAGTTACTTCATATCGTATGAAATCAGTAGTGTGCAACACTCGTCAGAAATATATAGATTTAAATATAGGAAATTATATCTATATATACGAGTATAAAAGAAAGTCGTGTTAGTTACTCCATTTATAACTCAAGAACGGCTGAACCGATTTGGTTGAAAATTGATGACGATGTAGCTTAGAACCGGGAGACGGGCATAGGATACTTTTTACCCCGATCCTGTTGGTCGCGTCGCTATATAGAGGGTGTTATAGTTTGTATGAAGAACTGAAATTACGCGAATGAAATCGCGGGGCGTCCACTAGTTATAAATAACTGAAAAATGTTTATCGTTCTCCTCCATGGACAGAAAACGTATTCTGCCATTTTCATGACGTCACAAAGCCCTTAGCATAATGTAGTCTAAAGGTTGTTTAAGTTTCTATTGATTTCGCGACTAGTGACGTCGTGAGAAAAGACAATCTGTAGTCATGGCGAAGAACGTTTTATCAGTTGATATTGAAACTCATAATTTATGACAATTTTCTTGGTTCCAAAGAGGTGCAATGTCTATATTATGTACAACAAATAAAAAATGTAAATAAAAAAATGTGTCACCTACGTACAAAATGACCTAAAAATTCTGACCTTTGTCACGTTTAGTCGGACGATTGGGGCCGAGATGGAGAAATGGTTCATTTTCTGTTTCAGCCCAACATATAGGTCAAACGGATTTAGCAGACGTTAGTGTTACATCCACGTAAAAAAATGCTAGTTTACGTCTCGCAGTGTCACTCGTCGGAAACTCTGCTTTAACGGTCCTTCACACTTGTCTAAGCTATTACAAATATATAGAATCACGACTTCTCAAATTTGGTACAATCGATCTGAAGCTAAGCGCGTATACACATTCCCTAATAAGTTTTTTTGTTACGCCCTCTCGTAAAATCTACATAACCGATCATTATGATACTTTATTCAAGGAAGTGTTAGAAATAACATGGGTTTTAATATTCTAAAATACCCACGGGATCGTTATACGTTCTTTCTTTTTCGTACGATCGTTATTTTTTTTTGTATAAATAGATATAATATGAAAACAAGGACTTTGACTCATGCGCCTACGTTTATACGGACAAATAATACAGGCATGCTTCTCAAAACACTCGTACGATCACGACTCACAACACAAAACACTAAAATGAATGTATTTTGACAAGAAACATACACCTACTACAATAAAACATCTGCGTTAAGTACCTATAAAACTGTTTTCCGACAACTTAAGTTAATTGTAAGTAAGTAGAAAATAATGTAATTACTTGATATAATATACACGGAATCAATTTTGTATTTTGGAATATTTTCATTAGTCTTTAGGATTAAGTAATAGGCATGGTTGAATTAAATTACATAACAAATTTTATTTACATTAAATCAACATTCGACCTAGGACGAAGCATGCCTAGTGTAAATAAGAGCCAACGACTTCGTCGAAAAATTATTAAGTACCGGTCAAAAGTTTATCTATTTCTTCTATAACTTGTATACTTCAGTGAGTTTGTATACACAGAGCCAATTTACAGCAAAAACAGGACTCCTTTTTTAAAAGCTTTTAGTTGGTCCGGCCTAGATCAACAGCTTGGCCGCGGACGGATTGACATTCATGACGAAGTTTTAAAGTCTCTTTGGAACCTAAAATACGTATATTGCGACTTATCAATTCCCCTACAATTCAATAGTGTCCTGCTGATTCCCAAGCCATGGTGACCTTCATCGTCCATTGATAAAATGATAACAAATTAACGAAACGTTAATGGCAGCAAAGGACAGCATACACAACATTAATTCCATCGATATCCCCAGATAACTAGAGAAATCGGTTTTTTTTTTTCCTCGTTACAAACTGTCGTATGTACAGCGGTACGGTCATGCTGTCATACCCTATTACCTCTGACACATTCCCCGCTCCTCCTGCACGGCGCCGACGATATAACGAGACAATAATCAATGAAAACACGTCCGCTGTCGATAATGATTCACAGTATTTACACACGATGGCAATAATTATAATACCGGGCCAACAATGATTACATTTCAGAGAAATTAATAGTACCTACCTACGTATAAAACTGCAAGTAAACTATTACTTATTTTAGAGCTGTTGTTCTGAATAACAATTATTATGTTTGTGTGACTTGGATTTTTACTTTCGAATGTAGCTACAAACATTTTGGCTCGCGTAAATGGAATATTCACCAGTTCTCTCTCAATTCTCGTATTTTCGTCGATACTAAAAACGCCTCAACTTAGTCCAAACTCTCTTGTTACTATCGTGCTCGTGTTACTATCGAATTTAAATAGTACGTCAAACGGCTCGGAATCGTCAAAGCGTATTCTCGTAAAGAAACAAAACTAAAATTACTCTTCTCAATCAAACGGTATTCTGGTAATTTTTGAACTCGACTAAACTCGAGCGTAAGCTAAACCAAAACGTAATCGTGATCGAGCGAGAATTGCACTACTGGTGTGGATGACGTATTGCCGTTCTGGTATACAACCCCCTAGCACCCTTTCCAAAATGCACCTGGTTGAAGATAGGCTCGCAATCTTGCGGGGACTGTGACTAGCATAGCGCACCCGACCGCCATAAGTGTAACGTCACTGTGTTAATAATAACCTTTTGATGTCCCGTCCCGTCCTAAGGACGCAAATTAACATATTTTACCAAATGTAAATAAAATGTCTTGCTGCTTTGCTAACTTTTGGTTGATATTTACACATGTTTCGTACAGGTCATTCACATATTATTACAACTGATAACTATATCACGATCTTCAATAAGTGTTGACGTGAATTTTCAAATGATAATATTTTGATCTGACCTAACATGACTTTCTTTTGTTCTTTCAAGGTACAGTTAGCAACGACGCGTACTTATTGGCGATCCATCATGCGGTGAAGCCAAACAACTTTTACACAAAATAACAATAATAAACAAGTGACTCACACCCACACAAGCAATAGACTTGTACTACAAAAGATTATGTGATGCTCTAAAAACTATTTAGATTATCTTTGAACTACATAGATCTAATTTAAAGGTCGCACAATATTCGTGCCATTCAATGGATTAAGGAAGGATTAAAACACTTAGGCTAGTTTATTAACATTTTCGTAGCAAAATATAGAAAGATATATAAGATAACTTACTCAAGCCAGCTGTCCTTCCAGTTAGCATCAGGAAAATAGGTTAACACTCTTTCCAAACTCAGAACAAAATTGTACTGCGTAAAGTTGCGACTGATCTCCGAAACATACAGGTTGGACAAAGACTCAGAGTGCATGACAGAAAAGAATATTCGTTTTGCTGTGACATCTGCTAGATGGAATTTTCTGAGATCCAGTTCCGTCTGAAACTCTGCTTTGTAGAATGGTCCTCTTTGGTATGAAATGTAAAGTTCAAGCGATTTTCCCTGCAACAATAAACTTCTTTGATTATTCTGTTAATTGATTGTTGTTAAATGTATAACAATTTAGTGTTACATACCTCTTTAGCTTGTTTTGTCGCAAACATGAAATCACCCTTGATAAGGAAATCTTTAGCACCATCAAACACCAGTTTAGTTTTTGAACTAGCGGGATCTGGAACACTAACAATAGCAGTAGTGTTATCGGGCTTCCAATGCTCCATATAAAATGTTTTTGGAAAACCACCTCCCGAGAGCCAGTAAAATGACTTGACATAATTCTGTATCAAAGTGTATGACTGTCCTCCATCATTAGTGAAGTAAAGCTGCAATAAACAAATATACAATATCAATTACACAAGAAATATACATCTAGCCTTGTTCATTAAAAAAATAATGACGGGACTTACCCCTCGTAATTTGTCTATTTTGTCGAGAATAACAAATGTGTCTGGCACATTTTCATCAAAAGCAACTTCACTCGGATGGAATGATAAATCCCTGCGATGAATGTTCATACCATTATCAGTTGTGAAATATAGCCTCTTGTTTGTTGTATCAACGAAAACGCACTGAAAAAGACATAAAGCTTAATAATTTCAATATATCCATCCATCTAGAACTAAATCTTACACCATAAAGTCTCTACTTACAAACTGTGGGTATTTTGGATGGTTGAAAAATTTATCCAGCTGTGCATATTCAGCGTTGGGATCATCACTGATTTTGAAAAATTCCGTTTTGTTGGTGAAATTTTTCCCATAGTTATATGATATAAATAGTGCAGACGGGGAGGATGATCCCTTAAATCTTCCTGAGGAATTCCTTGCTAAGCAAATTATGACATTAGATCCCTCACCAACCCAGTGCACCATGAGCTGTTGATGGCTGTCATTGAGATGTGTAGTCTGAAAGCAAACAATATAGATAAACAGTCTGTTTTTTTTTTCAATACTGGTCACAAAATATTTAAGGACACAAACACTGTTGACTGGAAAAGAAGGAGAATATTTTGCTAAAATTTTGAAGTAACTAAGTACTGTTATTGTATATTTCTCTACTGGATCAAATGTACAGAACAACAAAATGTACAAAAGCGCAGTATTATGATCTTTTGCTTTCAGGATTTAAAAAAAAATACACTAGTATGTTTATTTTAATTACTAGGATGTCTTAAAGCCAATTATCACTTCAGACAAATATTGACAGCTAAAGAATTTTAATTATCTATTAGAAATAGTAATATGCTCTAGATTTACCTACAACAGTAAATAAATAGATACTAACTATTGCATGATATTTCTTAAGACTTGGGTAAATCTTTGATGGAACATTAGCGAAAAACATATTTTGTTGTTTACAAATATAAAAATAGCACCAAGGAACAGTGACTCGTCAAAAATAGTAATTCCTATAGTTTCAATCAATAATATTATCATTGCTGCAACTGTTAGTAACTCCTCGTACAGACATCACTGTATTTGTGATATTAAAAAGGAAGCAATTTAACTTTAATAAGGAAATGATGTTACCCAAGTACTGATGTTCTGGTGCGTCGCTGGGGTTTGCAACGTATCTCGTTTTGTTCGCTCATGTTCTACTGGCGTTTCAGGCTCTTCCCAATGTCTATTGATAACTTTGGTTTTACTGAGGTGTGCAGGATCTTGTGCCACGTACAATGTGGTACCCAATTCCCCATAGCGAAAGGAACCAAGGGTTTCGGAAAAGAATACACAAAACAAAAATAATACTGTATTCAAATGTCCAAAGTTACGAAACATTTTGTTAGAAACACAGCATGACCACTTTGTTGTAATAAGATACAAATAGATGAAAAGTAATACACAAGACAAGACCGATAATTTCGAGCGTAGATTGGCGCACAGAGAAAGGTGTATTAGTCCGGCGGCGATGTGTCTGAATTTCAAACAAACAATGACGGACGGATGGTTGACTTGACTGGCTGGCTAGTGACTGAACGATGACTGAACTGACATTTGGGGTAGATGACCTCGGGTCCAACCACGACTGAAGAACGAAATATAAAATGTGAACGAAAATATTTCTCGATTATGACTCGGTTGAATCAATGCGAATCGTATAAGATCTCGATTATATCGCCTAGATCACAAGGACCGCACTGATTCCATAGACACTTTTTTTTAGTTTATTAGTGATGAGCAATAAAGATATTGAGTATTGAGCCTTAAGCTAGTGCCACACTTTTTGGCTATAACTTCCGGGCACTATAACGTATAAACGGGGAATTTTCTTTGACGTTTTTCTGACTCTTCAGGCTGATATTTTCGCGCGGAGATCTGTGAAGTTATTTGGCTACAAGTTCCACTCATGCAATCTCAAATGGATGATTAGAACAATAAGGGACAGCTATACCTCAAACATGTCAGACCAAACACAACTAGATTTGCAAACCGCGTACAGTCGGCCAAGAATCTGCTCTACCAGCCTAAGGTTGAAGCTCATATGAATGTCATTAGACATTAAGGTTCATTGTTCACTTGTCACACACAATATACCAACTCTACCTTATTGATGTTTTAGTGACACAGGAAGTGTCATCAAAACTGATAGACCATTTTCTTGGCCGACCGTACCACCCTCAGTCTGTCTCTTTTCCACCAAAATTTTTGGAAAATTATGCACTTCCACACTGTCACTTTTATTACTAATTTCACAGTTTGGATCCAGATTTACCCCGATACGCAGTAAGGGACAGAAGATATTTTTTTCTTACTCTTTCAGTTTTGCATGTTTATATGAACGTTGTCTCGTTTTATTATAAAAGTCATTTTAGGATTATAAGTCTAGTTGTTTTTGTTCTGAGGGCAAACATTGTGGAATGAAAACTTAAGAAATAGTTTTTCTGGCTCTTACCGTGTAATGTAACGGAATATTGTTGGATCTGAACTTTGGAATCGGTAGTAAAAGTGACAGTTTAGATCCAGAAGTACTTTGAATTTTGGGAAATCAAAGGAAGCCAAATAATTTTTCTCGAATTTTCGATGACACGTAATTTGGAGTTGAGCAAAAATTCATCAGACATTTTTCTGAAAAGAGGCACAATGAAAGTGCCGCGCGCGTTGCAAAACTAGTTACCTAATTTTAGTTGGTCTGACCAATACCAACATCAATGTATACATAAGATTCGGCGGGCGCGTCACACTTTGTCCAACCAATGTTCTACCAATATGTAGAAATGAGGAGTTTTAGTCGTAGTGTGGAAACGAAAGAGATGCAACTATTTTGTTCTATGATTTCGTCTTCAAACTCTTTTTTGTAGCCAAACTTTGACCCAAGGTTAGTTTCAATGTGTAGCGTCGGCACTAAATTTTATTGATGTTATAATTATGTTGTAATTACAGTCAAATGACATCCCGTTTGTCTAAATAAGTCGACAATAATGTAACCTCCAGAGTAATAATGAAGGTAAAAACAACGCAATGACATTTAATTATTATGTGTAGGTATATCAATAAATATTTTATCCCTATCCACCCCGCTGTGCTTGAGGATCAGTGCGAGGAGCATCTCTAGAGGAATGCTCGTTGAAAATATTCGGTCACATCACTAGTCGTGTCATAGACAATTTGCATCGTAATCCATCTTTCTTTCTTCCGGCTGCAGACACAAGCAAGGTGTGTGAAACCACATGGTTTTTGAGAAATAAAGTTATTTTCTCTATATTTCGTATATCTGGTGTATTGTTTAGTTTTACAAAAACATTTTCCAACAGCAAGGTATAGTTATGTCCATTTTACATTCTGAAACATGCTATGACGAAGCTCTGTTACTTGTTTCGCGGTGTGTTCATGTGTTCACGTTACCAAGTCTGCAATTCCATGAAGATTTTGATTATTTGGCTTCCCTAGTTTAGTTATCTTTGAAGTGAGAGATCTGAAACTATTTTTGTGTAGCCTGCAGTCTGATTACAACCCAAAGTTGTCTCATGCAGGCGTGTTACAAACCTAACCTATATCTCAGGGATGCTTGGTGTAATGCGTACGAATAATGATTCCAATTTAATGTCTGATATTCTTCCAATTTAATTTGTGATGTTATTCCAGATGCGCTCCGTCACTGTGAAAGACGTTGAACAAGACAAGGTCGTCAAGACCATCGCCAGCTTCTTGAAGAAGTAAGTACCTATATCACCTTTGCAGTTATCTCCTACATTTCTCAATGCGAATCTTGTATATATTGTTTGCTCTGTTCTACAATGCTTACAGACGTGGATAGGAAGATCGAATAAATTGTAATTTTATAAATAAAAATGTACAAAATAACTGCGAACATTTATAAAATGCTTATGATGATGCTCTGCGATTTCTATAACTGTTCAAATGCTATATGTATTACATTTTGTACCAATACCTCAATTTATGAAAAAAAAATTGTGATCACAGGTTGGTTTCTAAAGCAACTTATAGCGAAATATTATTTTATATGTATAAAAATTGTGTGTTTGTAACTGGAGTGATAGTAACAAAATATTTATTCGTTCTAGGACCGGCAAGATCCAGGTGCCAGAACACATGGACCTTGTGAAGACTGGACGTTTCAAGGAGTTGGCGCCTTATGACCCTGACTGGTTCTATGTGCGTTGTGCTGCTGTTCTCCGCCACATTTACATCCGTTCCCCTGTTGGAGTAAAGACTGTCACTAAGATCTTTGGTGGTCGTAAACGCAATGGTGTCACTCCCTCACATTTCTGCAGGTAAGAATTCAATAATAATTATTAAACAAATTAAAATGTTTTTAGTCCTACATGTTGAGCATCCATTGCCTAATGATTCAGTACGAACATTTGCAATCGGAACATGTTTTTTATTATACTAGGCTAGTTTGTCTTGGCATTTTCAGCTATTTGGCTGCTCTTGCTTGTTCCTTTTAGTATTTTATTTTCTTTTTCTTATTTGGACTCAGGCTTGTAAAAATACTTTGTATTTTAAAGTATTTTTCTTTTGAACATTATGATGAAACAATAATATATAGTCAATGTCAAAGTCTATCATCAAAGGACTGTCTCATTAAAATGTGAAGATGGACCACAATTTCAATGCTGAATGAAACAATATGCGGGCACAACAAATTGATCTTTGGACTTCTTTCCTTTGTCACTTTCATTACATTATTTTTCATCACCAGCGAAAAGTAAATTGTGAAAATAAGAATAGGTGTAAAAACCAAGTTAATTTACCTGTTCTCCAATGTGTTAGCAGAGTAAACACAACAATTAGTATAATTTCTAGCTGCCTTGCAGACACTAACAAGCAAATGATAAGCATGCTTGTGCTACTGGTATGTTTATTCCTCCTATGAAAAATACCTACCATTGATAGGATTTAATATTTATAACCAATTGTTTCATTTAGGTGATTGATGATCATTTAGATTAGAAGTACTGGTTGTCTACTGTCAGTGGTGTGCACTGGCTTTTACGACATGGTAGGCAGTAATCCCCAAGGATTAACACCTATGTATGGGTAATAACATAACAATTTAGACCAGTTTGTCTGTATTTGGCATACATTTTACTAGCAACACTGGTGCTGTTTGTAACTTTGGATGTATCCTACTATTTCCATTTTCCATTGTTATTGCTGTGGTTATGCCTAACAAATTCACTTAACATATGCAATGGTTAGCATCACCAATTACAAAATAAATACTAGTTTATGTAAAGAATTGGCATGTTGTCTTGTAAATTTTGCATCATAATTCATGTAGCACAGATTTCTCTGATATGAATCTGGAATCAGAATTTGTAGGTACATTATCCACATTTATTGCACAATGCAAATGCCCTGATTCTGTCCTAATTTCCAGTGGGCTAATCCTTTTTTTTTATGTATCCACTTTTTTGTCCCACTGCTGGGCAAAGACCTAGACATTATTTTTATTTTACAACTGGGACAACACCACACTACATCTTGTATGTTTTGTTGACAATTATTGTTTCCTCAACAACCTATTTCAATTGTCCAACAGATCATCTGGAAGCATTGCCCGCAAAGCACTGCAAGCCTTGGAACAGCTGAAGATTGTTGAGAAGGGTCAGGATGGTGGTCGCGTTCTATCCGTCCAAGGCCGCCGTGATCTGGACCGAGTAGCTGCCCAAGTCAAGCTTCGGGCGAAACAACAGGCTAAGCAGAGTGTGATTGTGCTTTAAATATTTGAAATATAAATTTAAAAAAATCAATAAATAGTTTCATTTTTTCTTTTGTTCATAGCTAATTGTTTTTGGAAAGATCACATTTTAATTTATGGCTATGGTGTCGCCGCCTGAATTTAGAGTAATGATCTGTTGGTATTGTTTAAACACACGCATGGAACACTAAGGCAATACAGACCCCAAACATACAGCACACTCTGTACGATCGTTCCTCAGACAAGAGTTAGTAACAGTACTAGATTGGCCTGCAAACAGCCCAGACCTCAAACCGATAGAGCACTTATGGCACAAAGCGAAAAAAAATGTGCAACTCAACGCACTGGCTCAAAACATCAGCTGTTTGACACATTTCAAAGTATTTGGAATAATATTTCTGTAGAAACTTGCAATAATTTTATTGCATTGATGCCGCGCCGATTCCAAATGGTCATAACCAATAAAGGCAACCACACTGTATTAACACTTAAATAATTCAGAGTTTGTTTTACATTTACTGTCAAAGATCTACCTGTCCCTAATTAGCTGTCCATTAACAAACCAAATAAGTAAAAGTAGCAACTCTTTATTAAATAAACAAATAATAGCAAGTAGTGGCTATTTTCTTTTATGATCTCTAAATAGTATGGACACTACAGTTCTTATGTTTACAGTATTAGCTTCAAACCCTCACAAAGAAATAATATCTCGGGTTTGAAGAAAGATCTTGTGCTTTAGTCATATAGTGTCCCTAATTAGTTGACCACGACTGTATGTACTTACTAAAAGAAATATTGGGATTTTCAGAACGGGAATTGCCTTGTGAGAGGGGGTTAATACAAGAAGTTCTTAAGACGGGCCATTTGTTTAAAGTTTGGTATGTTCAATGGAAATATTTTTTTTACAAAAGTTGACTGCTCTGCCCACCTCTGCTCAATTAGTGTTCCATATTTGGTGTGACATTCTGTTCAGTACTTGCGCCCTTCCTGCTAATGTCCACTAAGTGTGAAGTCTATCTAAGAGAAATAGAGATTTTTGACCACTTTTTTACTTCCAACATTTATGTAAAAAATAATATTTGTCTTTCATCATTGTTAACCCTCTATTTGTACAGTTAACACTTTCCCATACCTAATGAAAAAATTAAGCTTAGTTCCTGGAATTTGTAACATAAAAGTTGTAAGTAAAAAAAAGGGCCAATGTAAAATGAAGGTTTTCCAAATCTGAGGGTCAATTACAGCTTATTACCAAGGGTATTTCTCTTTTCCTGTGGTACACCTAGGTGAACAATAGGTATTAATTTCTGTTGTAAGTTTCAAGATTGTGTAAATTAAATATTTTAAAGTGAATTGTAAATTGTTCGGTGAATGACAACATCATGATGAAACCCGCACACCACAAGGTGTGTGAACCCTATAACGGCGATGGGCTCACCCCCTGTCACGTTGGGTTAAATACCGTGTGAGACCGTGACGGTGAACCGTGGGCATTTGCTTTAGCAAGTGCCTCTGCCTACCCCGCTTTGGGATTAAAAGGCGTGAAGTGTATTTATTTTATGTAGAAGTACAATATCGCATCTGGGTAACCTGTAGTAATGGTATTGTCGTTAATAAATAAAACAAATCTAAATAGTGCTAGCCTAACTTCTAAATCATGCCAAACGAAATTGTGCAAGACTAAATTCTAAAATATGCAAGACTGAATTATGCAGCCTGCATAATAGAGTAGCATCAGATTAATGTTACAATGGCGCATCATAGTCTTAACATACAGTAAATCGAAACATTGCCAACCATGGATCATATGGCCCTATTTATATTAAAGATATTGTTTTACACCACCGCCGTGTGATATCTACCGCACCTTGAAGGCGAACGGCTTTTATATCGAACAAATTTAATGTTTTCTAACCCGCTGTAAATAAATCCTTCCAATCGAAGCAGTTGTCCGCGCGCGTTGAAATGTACATACCTAGGTACTTTACAATTTTGTACCTACCTATTAATCCTTAATGAAAAAGGCGTTTTAGTAGTAGAGGAGAGTACCTACTCGCCTGTTTCTGCCCCCACACTTAAATCGTCTAAGATGTGCGTGGGCCATGAACACCACCGAATATATATTAAAAAAAATATATGTTGGGTTCAGATGAACGGAAAAATAATTGATCATGGTAGACCATGATCAATTATCGCAAGGGGGGCAAGTACCGAACAGACCGGTGTGGCACAAACTAGTAATAGACGAACCGATTGGAGCGAAACTCACTTCCGTCAGTCCATGTATATTCAATAACCTGGGTTTTTAAATTAAAGCTAAACTGTACTACTTTAGCCGTTATCTGCGCAGTGTCCATGTACCGTTAACCCAAAAAAGAGAACGACACTTCCTGTGGAATTAAAATGTGTAAGTATCTATTCTATTGGCAAACTAACCGGTGGAACGCCCGCGGGGCTAGAAGACAGGTGGAGGCGGGTTGCGGTTCACATGAAATGTACTGATACTGTTTGTACTTGTAGTAAGGTCCCTCCGGTGAGGTTGTTCATAATAATAAAATGTACTGCTCAACCTATCATACAAACTTTAAAAAAAAACTCCCTGAAAAGACTGGCCAATGTTTTGAATAAAATGTCAAATAAGGGTCCAGCTGAAAACAAAAGTTTATTGAAAACCTAACAATGCAGTACTTTAACAAAAAAATACTTTACTTAATGACTTAAAACTTACTTATTAATAGATTCAATTATTTCATTCTTAATTTAATTGTTACTATATTTTCAAGAAATTGGACCTACATTTAATTTATGCAACTGCTTTTTGTATAAATTATCAAATTTGATATCACGCCGGTTTCTGGTTGCTCCGCCAAACAAGGAATTACGTATTCTAGTCTCTTGATATCCCGCTTCCTTTCTTAGTTCATGTAAAAAAAAATCAGGATTGGCTTATGCGGTATACGTGTGTTTAGAAGTCTGTGCCATGCCAACCCTCAATGGCGTTATTTGTACGAAATTTATCGTTAAAACAGCTTATAAATGAATCAGTCCACGTCATCCACTGTTTGTAAAAATATTTTTTAAATTTTTTCACCTCATTGTTCTCGTCGCAAAGATTCCTCAAAGATGACCACGCTTTAGCAATGTTATTTTCAGGCAGTAAAGGAAAACACCTGTACCTACCTACCTACTTACATATGAATGAAATCATAGATGAACCAACTAGCTGTATTTTAGTCATTGAGCCAAATCAGTCAGACTTTTTATTATAAAAACATTATTAGGTATATTACGACATATGAAAAATCAGTCATTTCGGGAAAAGTTTTTTTGAACTTTGTGTGTTAGGTTGAGCAGTACATTTTAATATTATGACTAACCTCACCGGAGGGTTCAAACAGTATCTTATTTGAAGAAAACAACTTTTATTTTCCGTTCAAATTTCATGTGAACTGCACCCCGCCTCCACCCTCTGAGAAATGTCTTTCCACGATTATCTCCTTTACATCTCTTTTACATTTTGTTCCGAGCGTCCGTAAACAATACGAAGTCGACTGTACGCCGCGGACCGGAAGCTGCCAGCGTACTGAGCTAGTGGTTATATTCTCTTTGTACTGAGCCGTACCGCCTCGTGCGTTCCACCCCCACAAAGGTCTGAGAGTTTCTCCCCGCCCACCGACGTCTTGCCCCGCGGGCGTTCCGCGAGTTAAATGGATTGCCTGTAGTCAATGGTTTCTCATGAAACCCCGAAAACATTAAGTTACATTGCTCCAGCGGTCCTTGACTATATCTACACGTAATTGTAAGTTACTCTACCTACTTAGTTTGTAAATAAAATACAGTAATAAGTACATTTTTAACATAGTTAAATTTTATTTAAAACTTAAACCGTTACAAACCTTTTCAAGTTTGGTTGTAATAATAAATAGAGACTTCAGTAGGTGCCATCTAAGACAAATAATAATTAGAGCTTGCTTGCAATAATACAAAGTAAAGAGATCACTTTTCTACCATAAATAAAACTCCAGAGTACAATTAACTTAAGGTAGGTAAGTAATTATAAATTAAATTCGATCTGTAAATCGTATCTTAAGAGCTTTATTCGGCCGAGCGATGAAACTTCTTGTCGGCTCGATGTCCCCGTAGTGG
This sequence comes from Conopomorpha cramerella, assembly GCA_012932125.1. Taxonomy (NCBI): domain Eukaryota; kingdom Metazoa; phylum Arthropoda; class Insecta; order Lepidoptera; family Gracillariidae; genus Conopomorpha; species Conopomorpha cramerella. The sequence goes on from SJJU01003718.1 coordinate 34,725, forward strand.
TATTCCAACTTGAACTTCTGCACCAACTGTAATCAAATCGGCCCTCGATAAAATTATAAGCACTATGCAAAGTTTTAAAAACGGTTAGGCCATCTATCGATCGATGTACATGCATTATACAAACTTTATAGCTAATAATAGCTTGTAAGTATGCATGCAGCCAATGCGAGGAAATATTAATTTTTGTCTCCATCGAAAATAAGACTATTTTTTCGTGGGGAGATGAGAATTCGTATGGAGACGAAAAAAATATAGTTTTATACGCCCATATTGACAATCCCAACAATGTTTCTAAGACCATTGCTTGGGGTCCTACCTATTACACTTAGTATTCTACCAAGCTTAAGTTTTCTCATCACCTTTATAGTTAAAATTGAGAGCATAGTTTCAGCGACATTCTGTCCGAGACACTTCCGCGTGCCGTAGCCGAAGGGGATGGAGGCGAAGGCGTGATACTCTCTGACGTCATCTCCAAGCCACCTCTCGGGGAAGAACTTGTCGGCGTCATCGTAGTTCCCCTCTTTCGATGACGACTCCATTGTTGACATCATGATGAGTGTTCCGCGGGGAATGCTGAAATGGACATACATACCATACTACACTGCTGTTTATTCTTCAAACAACGCAACGTCCACCTAATACTGTCGCATTGATTGTTACATGTAGGACTATGAACCCTAGACATGTAGATAATTTGATTAGGTTGTGACAGCGCAACAAGGATATTTTGGCTCGTGGACATGCAATGTTTAATGGTTATCGGTAAGAACGGTTCATACCAAGTCAAAATAAAAGCGTAAACGACGACAAACCGGACACGAATACAAGAAAGGGACAAATTACAGCTTGGCGAAAACTGGTAGATTTCAATCCATGATTGTCTGTTTAGGGTTTCTATAGAGTGGTGCCACATCAAAAATTCAGGTATTCTTTGTCAAACAAGTGTACCTACCTACAGGTGTGTTTATCAAAAAACCTTTTCAATATTCAGCACCCACGCTACTACTTGAAATCCTTTTACATCTGTAGGTGTATACGAAACACGATATTGTGTCTACGTACTACACCCACACCACTATAAATAAAGATAAAATGTGGGTAGGTAGACTTCACCCTCGTAGCGACGGGATATCCCCTCGTTAACGAGAAGCGAAGTATGTGGCAGCTATGTTTATCTACAGCAATACGTCACTTACTTGTATCTATCGAGAATAATATTCTTCGGCAAAATTCTCGTAAGCACTGGTATGGGCGGCACTAGACTGAAAACATTATAATATTGGCATTTAGCAGCAACATTTATTGGAATAAAATAATAGTTAATTTAATTATACACATGGAATTAAACTTAGTACAAGCTAGTGCGAAGTCCAAATACGTGGCATACTGCGGTAAGGAATGGAGAATTACTCTAACTATGGTTCTCCCATCGATTTGAACCGTGGCTAAGTGTATCGTTCATTGTAAATGACATCCCCAATATGTTGCTAGCCCCCCTAGCAAAGCGCTCCAAGAAAGACCATGACAAAACCAGCAGACACTGCGATTGGTTGAAACAAGCTAAGTCGCACGATGTATGACATAGCAGCCAATCATAGCGCGTATTTATTTTATGTCTTGTCTTTCTTGACGCACTTGGAGCAAGTTAAACTGTCGTAAATGTCACGGTATAAATATAAAACTTCAAACTTTACGCTGAGCTAAGAAATCAATTTATCCAAGTCGAGAGAACAACTAAACCTTGGTCTTGGAAATTCGTTAACAAAGAACTAAGTAAGTAACATTATGTAGAGGTAAGTTTAGCAAGCAGGTAGGTGTGATTCTTTACCGTAAGGCTTCCTTAATACAAGCCTGCAAATAAGGAGTGGTTTCTTTCAAGTTCGCTATATCGTTCACTGTAAGCCCATTGGGATAGGTTTTACTTATTTCTTGATGGAGTAACTTCTGGCATCTTTGGTACTTCGCCAAGTAGAACATCAAAAATGACATCGAGGAACTTATCTGAAATTAACCAGCAAGGATGGCCACCATGTTATTAATAAGCTCTCAGGATTGCAAGCACGTACAACTTCTAAAGTAGGGCCAATCATAGGTATCGGTTAAGCCGTTGTCAGACTGTTGGTAGTAGGTAACCTAGTATACCTAATATTTACCGTGTTAACGCCTATCAGCAGCATATCCATCAAAACTGTGGAGATGTCTTCAGGACTCATCTTTTCTTCACTCATCAACATAGAAATTATCAGAGACCGGTTTTCCCCTATAAAACAAAAACTACTTACTCAAAAACCCTTTTTTCAAGAGTATAGTGTGGGTTCAGTAAACTGGGATGATTTGCAACTGGTGTCTACAAACAATCGATTTTCTCGCAGTTCTTGTTCCAATGTGTTATATTCTATAATGTTATCGCATAGAATAGGTATTATTTATGTTTCACATTATTGCATAGAATAGACTTATTTACTTTACTCAGGAGAAATTAGATTGTTTTCATTCATCCCATTTTACGGTGGGTAATGAAAGTTAGCAAGCAGCAGCGACTCCACTGGAGAGAGTTTAGTCTGTGAGATCCTGATATGTTCCGCTCGCCGTTGTTGACGGTGACAGGTGGATAACCGCTCATAATGGACCTTCCACTAGGTATTACTTACAACGTAGGGTCGGTATGAAATCAATGCAGCTTCCCATACCACATTCTGACGGACATCTACAGGCATAAAATACATAATATTATATTGTACTAACATAAATATTGGCGTTGTATGTTAGATTATTGTTACCTTTCAGATCATTAATGTTTAAATCTTTTGTACTTAGGTCTTCATCGATGACTGTTTGTTCGCATTCTAGTACGTATTTCCCGATTAGACTGAAAAATACATAAACAGTTATATAGATAATTTGGTTCGTATTAGAAAGAACCTTACTTACTAGTCCGGAACAAAAACATCATCTTACCTGTCCAAGCTATCACAATGCTTCACGAGATTGAGCCAAGAAGGCGTAGAAACAATTTTCCAAAGCTTCAATCCTGTTTCGCACTTGATAACAGCTTCGGAGGCATTAGCGAAGCTATGATATAGCCAAGACTCGTCGCATTGGCTACTCACCACTTCGGTCTCCAACATGTTGAATCTCTTGGAGAATATTACTAGACCTAAAATGTTTAACGAGAACATCATCATCATTACTAATGTACAGCAGAACCTTGAAGTTGATTCAAATCATTTTATGTTTTGTGTCTATGACCTTCCGCACCACGAGGGTAAGAGCGTGACTGTCTGACTGTTTGTCTATCTACTCAATAGCGGGTGCTATTCAGTAGAATCAACAAGTCTGACGGGCGCGAGACATGTTTTCTCAAATTAAGGACACTTGGAGTATGCCCCGGACATCTTCTTCGATCTATCAACAGTCACCATTAATACTGAAACGCACTAAAATCTAAAATCTGTATTAGTAAAAAAGGAGAAATCGTTACATTGTGGCATTCTGAACGGAAAAATTTAATACCCTACATGTGAGAACTTAGCCTGTTTTATATAGACATACCTAAGGCCTCAGACTTTCTTTTCTACAAATATCGACGACGTATCGACTACGTACTCACCAATAGAATCGAACGCCCATTTATGGATTTCTCTATGAAGGTCCTTCGGTATCTCGTCCTGATGATTTCGGAGGTTGTTTATTTTATCAGCAATTAAGTCGCTGATGGCCAGGAGACCGTCCATGTGTTCAGATACAGACTTGTAGAACGGCTCTGTCACTATTGTTTTGTGACGGTCCCACTCTTTACCTTGGCTGTCGATTGAAATAGAGAGAGAGTTATGATAAGCCGTAATAAGAAAGGTAGCCAGTAGGTACGTATGTACATACAGACATCTATCCCATCATACCTAATTGCAATTAATAACATTTTCATAATATTACAAACGATTGAACCAGTAGAAATAAATTACGTAATGGTAGCTACTTACACATTGTATAAACCGCCATATAAATTACTTCTGTGTTCCTTTCGATACTTCTCGAGAGAATCAAGACTTGACCGTACAGGGTAATCGCCTTCCATTGTGTACACCTTCTGAATATGATCTGGGTGAGTGATAAGGACCACGTCTCCACCTACGGGGCTCACAAACCTCACCACCGGCCCATATTCGTCAAATAAAGTTGACAGATTTTTCAGGGACTTGCGCTTGTTTATGTATGTACCTAAAAGTTAAATGAGACAGAGTAAAAGCCGAACATTTGCCTTGGTAACCAGCATACTGCAATTGGTAAAGAAATTCAGACTATCTTTGGACTTGGCCGTTGATTGCGGTCTTAACCTAACGCTAATTTATGGAAGTGAGTGTGCATTAGGTACCCATTAAGTTAATCCTCAGACCAAAACTAACTAGACTTGCAATCCTAAACTGACGTTTAGAAACATAATGTGTAGTATGCAGTGAAAGACTAAGAGACAATATCTTCTGTCCCTTATTGCGTATCAGGCTATATCTGGATTCAAATTGTCAAATTAGTACTAAAAGTGATAGTTTCGACCCAGAAGTACATCATTGTCTGAGGGCTAATACAAATAAACGTATCTTACCAATATTCAGTACAGTAGTAAGAGCTGCAGCAGTAAGTTGTGTACCAAGTTCAGAAATGTATTGACGCATGTTACAAAAATACTTTAATGTTTTTGGCCCAGGCACCGAGTCAAACGGTAGAACAACTGGCTCCTTTGTCATCAACATGGGCAAAACTCTGGCCGTAGTCATTACTTCCTTATTCCCATCAGATCCTGGTAAATCAACAGAACGGGGCATTTTACGCGAAGTTTCGTCATTGTTTTCAATTATTTTCTGACTAAGGGATTGTGCTTGCTGGGACGAATTAACCAATTTAGAAAATGAACTCCTTTTCCAGTAATTCGTTCTTAACTTTAACACTCGAGTTAGTAGCATCGTTTACAATACTTTGATTATTTTCTCCAAAATATAACAAGCAGAAAACGCACAGAACAAAATAATAGTAAAACAGAAGACGAACGCTAATACTTTTTAAAACTAGCGCCATATTTTTGGTGTGTTGTCAGCAAACAATATTTAAGAGCCAATTTTTTTTACAGAATATTACATCCTTAAGAACTAATTTCTTTTTGCAAATAAATAGGGCATCCTCTAATGTATAATCTTTAGTATTCAGTATCCTGGAAAATAAGGTTATTGTAGGCTGAATCTGCGCCATAGAAAAGTAAAAAAGTTAAAATGTCAATAGGAAAGATCCATCATGGCCGACCGAGAACGAACAATAGGAATTTTGATGGCGGGAGTGATTTGGTGTGGTGTGATATAATAAAGATAATTAGTTTTAATTAAATATTTTTAAGTTTTCATTAGATATAAAAATGACCAGGTGAGTGATTGACGATAAAATTTTATAATTTATATTGACTCCTATAAGCTGTAAAATTATAAATATTGTGCGATCAACCATCCAGTCACAACCTCGACATGTGTGTTGTAATAGAACTTTCGACATTTCAGAGCCAAAATTGAATTAGGCGACGTGACCCCGCATAATATAAAACAGCTTAAAAAATTAAACACCGTGGTGTTTCCTGTTTCATATAACGACAAATTTTACAAAGATGTCTTAGAAGCTGGTGAATTGGCGAAATTAGCTTATTACAATGATATTGTCGTGGGCGCAGTTTGCTGTAGGATAGACACCTCAGAAAACTCGCGAAGACTGTACATTATGACTCTAGGATGCCTGTATCCCTACAGAAGAGTTGGCATTGGTTCCATGATGCTACAACATGTGTTAAAATATGTAGAGGACGATGGAAACTTCGACAGCATTTTCTTGTAAGTACAAGCCAGATTTACGCAGCACAATTTTAACCAGTAGGTAAAAACAATAGGCGAAAAAGTTTAAAAAAATAATATGTTATTTATGTTGATTCTCTAGAAACATTTCCTAATTTTATTTAGCTTTCTAAATCTATTCATGTAGCAGTAATGTGCTACATTTGTCGATTGTTATCATGGGTTTACTGTAAAAAAATAGCACCAATTTTATCTACATGTTAGGCGACTATGCTAAGGCTGCTGAAAATTTTCCCAATCCATGTAAATTTAAAATTCTAATGTCCTAGCGGAGCATACCACTTCCAGTGCCTGTTCCTATCTGTATCCAATTATGATTGATTGTAGTGTTGCCTTGTACTGAAAGAAAGACTTTAATAACAGTAAATATTCAAAAGAGCTGAGATTAAGCCACTCTGATTTTTTTGATTGGGTCTGGGTTCGAGCAGGCTTGGTGTGTAGTTGCCTGCTGAGCATGACAATACATTCACATACCAATATAAGTTTATTTTCAATGTTTTCACTGTGTAGTTTAATTCTATATTACACAATAGCAAGTTGCCGAGGTGGTTAAAAATTCTAAGATACAATGTTCAGAGAGTTCCTAGACTGTTACTTAATTTAGATTTTCATTTTCTTCACAGGCATGTCCAAGTCAACAATGACAGTGCAATAGAATTTTACAAGAAGTTTGGCTTTGAAATTGTTGAAACAAAAGAGGAATACTATAAGAGGATAGAACCCGCTGATGCACATGTACTCCAGAAGACATATAGGAAAGCGTCAATTCCATTAGTCAATGGTGATGTGGCACATGCAAAGACTAATGGACATGACTGAATACTTGTGACTATGTACAAAATACAATGCAAAGAAAACAATTACTAATCTAGGTAGGTTAGTTATATTAAACACTTGAACAGTCAGAAATGAAATAAACTATACCTCCTGTGTTACCAAAAAAACAGACAGTATGTGAATAGGCACTCAAATTGCAACAAAAAATGCTGATGTTTTTTCTATACATAGTAAAAACAGCTATATGTTATTGTCTATATCATTGATCATTAGTTAGTGCTAGAAGTTTGTGGGGCACATTATCAATATGTGTGCATAATTCTTGGTAATTGCGTTGTTCCTTATTAGAGAAACAATGTGACATTAAAAAAATGTGTAAGATCGTATTCGGTTTTACATTTTTTGACAATGTAGTAGAATTCAATGCCTTTCAAAGTGTTCATAGTGCCCCAACAAACTGCAAACTCCATTTATTACATTTTAGAATTAAATATTGATTCAATTGTTGTGTTTCCTCCTTTCTTGCATACCATAATACCTAGTGGCAGTTGTTGTCTTAATTCAACACTATTTATGACAGATGTAGGGGTTGATAATACACTGTGTGTGTACTTTTAAAGTGTGCATTTGTAGGAACTGTAAAAAATACCCAAACTACCCAACGCCACTAGGCAATATTGTATTAATATTTTTTTGACAACTTCCAATTATATTCATTCAGGTTATAAAAATGTACATTTCCGTTAAGAGGCTTTCATACAAGACACATCTGTTTTTTAATTTGAGTAAGATTTACTTTGGCAGTAACTGTTGTCACAATTAGGTCAGTAATTATGTATGTAAGTATGAATCAATTGTGTTTGAAATATATGTATGACTTATCATTCAACAATTTAACCATACCATTTTATTTGCAACCAATAAAAGTGTATAATTTTTTAAGTGACTAGGAAATCATTTTCACTACATTATAAACAATATGTTTTAACCCTGGCTGATGATAAAATTTAAGTAATCTCATATGTACAGCCTTGTTGACAATAAGCTGTGATAATAATGCAATAGTGCTTGTAATTCCTTTTCTGAGTATAAAACATTTTACTTGTTGAAGTGTTTGTGCAGTATACAACTATACATATAAATATTGAATAGCAATTGTCGAGGTCAATGATATGATTTATAAAGGACATGTGTAAATAAAAATGTTATATCATGTTTCGTATATTACATTGTTCCCTACTTAATTCAGTTTCTTTTATCAATACTAGTCATTACCATATTCTTTCTAACGTTTGGAAAGTAAAACCATGTACTTATATTTTAATAATTGTTAGTAATCGATATTAAATGTCAGTTCTTTCCCTTTACCTGGTTTATTCATTAGTGAAATGTATTCTACTAAACAAAGGTAAAGTTCAAATGAAATCATTTCAGTGTTATTTGGTTGTGATACCGTAATATATTTGTGATCATAGTAGTTGGCATATACAGAATGGTAATTAAATACTTATATAAATGTTCCTAACATCAAAGAAATAAAACTGTACTGCAGGGTAGTTCTACATGACCTCGGACTACCCTTACTCTTTTATGAAAACATTACAGTATGCATTATCAGTAATTGGAGAAGAATATGTTCCACTTAGCAATGAATCCACGAATTATTATTTATTTGTACATGAACATTAGGGAGCATTGTTTTTGGAGCAAGATATACTCATGTTATATTAAATAATAGCAAATTAACACTGGTCTTGCAACATTTATGGTGATGTCCAATTACAGAAAATTACCATAATATGAATAAAACTTTGCACGGCACCTACCCATTTGGTAGATATACTTTAAAACCCTACGATAAGTATATACCTACTTATGTATACTATCACCACTAAGAATACCACAACTAAGCCACATCTAATTTCTTTCGCCATCTATTTATAAATTTTTTGAGTAAAAAAAATTATATTGATATTACACTGGACTTACAATTATATTATTTTATCAATTGACAGGAAATGACGTATACAGCTTATTTACCATATTTGTTAAGATATGACTCATTTCATTTCATATTACATACCCAATTTACATAGATATCTGAATAACCAGAAAAAATACACATGTTTGAAAGAATGTTTTTGAGAAAATAAAATATGACAACTTTAATTTTGTCGATTGTGTTATTTATATTATAACAACTTGTCTCAATTACAACCACATTTGTTTACTCTTAATGGGAAGACCTTCAGAGGGCTATCTAATCTCCGGGCTGACAGCTGCGTCCCTGCAAGGGCGCCTCCCTCGATGAAAATCATGACACACCACAAGCCGTATTATAATGGACGGTGAAAAGCCAACACCATCAACTTACGCCCGATACGGTTTCTCCGCTTGGTTGCGCGTGGGACTATTCATGTCTCTGGGAACTACCCAGTGAACGCGGCACTACTACTACAAAATATTGTGTATGTTAGGCTCGTTAATATCTTTAAATCATGTCACCTGGGCTTATTCCGAATATCTACCCTAGGGTAGATAAGCGGAATAAGCCGTCACCTGGAAGAAATCGCCCTGGGCGTCGCGTCGGGTCGCTTCAATTTTACATTTGTTTTGCCAATATAAATTATTAACAGTGGTTTCTCTGCATGCTTATAAACCTTCCCTTGGAAGCACTACATATTAAAGAAAACTGCATCAATATCCGTTGCGAAGTTTCAAAGATCTAAGCATACGTAGGGACAGACAGCGTGAGGCGACTTTGTTAATACCTAATGCTGCGTTCCCGAATATCTCGTAAGATAGGAAAACGAGAGTGAAGTGTGTTCATCGGGAGCCCCTAGTTCAATCCCCTAGGGGATCCTAGTGAACTTGTTAGTTCGTCAAAATTCCTGAACGGAGCATCCTGGATATACCCCGAGAGTGTGAGTTGTACTTCTAAATGTAGAACATCACACCTGATACTATAAAATACATGCAGTTTATGAAACTTATTAATAGGGCTACTGCGAAAATCAGTATCTGATCTGCTTCAATGTTTTACGAGTGTATTGAACTTGTATACGTATTACCTACACATGTCAACTTTATGTATTGTTAATTTTCTTCAAGTAGTGCGTTTGGCACCCTAGCAAAGCGAATTAATAATTGAATACCTACTCGTAACTTAAAATCAATCCCCATCCGCAAGATATCGTACATTGCATAGCGAATTGAAATGTTGCGAATCCTGTATCTATCTGTGACTATTCTAAACAGAGCTTTGGCGACTTCGACTTCCTTAATATATCTCCCGCTATGTTATGCTCGGATTATTCCGTTACTGTGGCAATCACATGGTGCTTTAATTTGATACTTTCAAAATCGTTACAATATCACATTTAGTACGTAACACGAATAATTCTGGTGTATAGTTCTGGCTCAACCGTAAAAGATATGACATTACGCTGTCGCGGACTCATGCTCTTATACGCACCAGTGAACGTTTGGTCTCGGTAGATGTTGTAATGCTCGTGTAATATCTTTTCTGGATACGTCCAATATTTATAGACATTTGACATATTTTTCATGTTACAATGATTATGTACCTAGACACGTTGCGTGTGTGAGTGGTGGATCTCACTCTTTGAGTAGGTGTTGGACAGTGGAGTCGAAAAGACATGTCAGTATTACCAGGGCAAGATTAATCACACTGCAGTTCAGCGTGCTGGTGGATCGTGGCAGTAGCACCTACTGGAATGCCTATTGCGGCGTTTTTAATGGTACCTGCGTACGTCCGTAGTATTAAAACAATCAAGTTTATGAGTGTCCGTTCCCTGGAATTAGGTTACCATAACCACCTGAGAGCCAACTATAAAGTTTACCAGATTAGTAATGGATACCAATGTTTTATTGGTAATAGGTACATAGGAATTAATGCTACTGAGTGACAGCTCTATCGAGCTTCCCTTAGCTTTTTATTACGAACCTTATGTATTATAGTTATTACAATGGTTCTATAATGAAAATCTTGACACAGTTGAAGTAAATGTATTACATCTATAGACTTAGAATTCCGCCGCTACGCTTCTATTTCTATGATCCATACATAATAAAGAAAGCCGTGTTAGTTACACTATTAGTTATACTTAGGAGCGGTTCTACTGATTTGTCTGGAAAAATAGTGGGGAGGTAGCTTAGTACCAGGAGGAGGACTTTTTATTCAATTCCTGTGGGACGCGTAGCTATATCCTGATATAGTTTGTATGAAGCTTTAACACTGAAACTACGCGAAAGAAATCGCGGGGCATTCACGAATAATCCTATACTTAATACGTGGGCACTCAGGTGATTAAAACATTTAAAGACAACATTACCTACTGTTCTGTAATTAAATTTATTGAATATACCTCTAAGAGTGTATGTCAATGTAATGCCCGGGCGGCAGGGGATGTCAAATGACGAATGAACTAGTGGATGACCCGCGATTTCATTCGTGTAGTTTCAGTATGTCATACAAACTATAACACCCTCTATACAGCGCCACGTCCCGAGCGATGATCGGGTATCCAAAGTCCGTCTCCTGGTACTAAGCCACCTCCCCTCCAATTTTCAACCAAATCGGTTCAGCCGTTCTTGAGTTACTTATAGTGTAACTAACACAACTTTCTTTTATATACTTACTAGCTGTCTCGGCAAACATTTGTTTTGCCATAGTATTGGAAGAAATACACCTTTTAAACCATGCCTGGACTTCCACGTGTTATTCAAGACCAAAATGACCAAACGGTCTAGTCGTTCTCGAGTTTTAGCGAGACTAACGAACATCAATTCATTTTTATATATATAGATATAGATTTTTCGCTAACTCCCGTTCCCGTCAGAGTTATGCAATATCGAGTTGGAAGTAAGCTTTACGTTAAATAAAGTACCTACATACCAAATTTCAGTCACCTATATTACGCGGTTTACTTTTTTCCATACAATTGTTTTTCCGCTAACTCCCGTTCTTGTGGGGATTTTCCTATACCCTGTTGCCACTAAGCTTTAAAGCGGGTACTAAGGTACTTGCATCCCTAATTTCAAGCATCTATCTTCAGCCGTTTAGATTTTTCATACAAAAGAATTTTCCAGTTTATTCCCGTTCCCGTGGGAATTTCGCTAATTCCTTTCTTAGGGCACCAATACGGTTACCTAAACTATGTCCGTAAAAATTTCGAGTGACTACGTTTAGCCGTTTGGGCTGTGCGATGATATGTCGGTCAGTCAGTCAGCTTTTCCTTTTATATATTTAGATATGCAATTAAAATGTAAGTACGCAACGCAACGCTCGTACGGTGAAGGACAACATCGTGATGAAACCCGCACACCACAAGGTGTGTGAACC
>SJJU01003722.1:0-17284 GCA_012932125.1 Conopomorpha cramerella
TAGCGAATCGAACAAACAACCAGATCGAGTGCCACGTGTTTACGCCGTCCACACCACTCCGCTCCTATTATTTTTATCGCGCGAATAAAACGGCGGCGGCGGTGGCGGCGCGCGGCGACATCGCTGTTGTTGGAATCATGGCGACTCGCTCCCTCACTCACTCGAGAGTCGTCCGACACACTACAATGCGAGTTGCGAGCGAACACACGCGGCGCGTGAGATCTATTTTTAAATCCGCAACCACTTAAGTGAATTTTCGCAATCGGAACATTTTCGCAGAATCTCCATTTGGTCCCGTTTGTTATTGTGTACAGTACAACACGACTAGAGATGGGCAGTCGGATAAATACTCGAAGGATAAATACTCAGTAGAAAGATAAATATGGATATTTATCCGTATTTACTCGTTTACACTGAGTATTTATCCAAAACCTAGGATAAATATTTTTTTACCCTGGTTTTAATTAAATTCGTGATGAAAATTGATAATATGGGTGATGGAACGGGTCGGGTAGGGCAGAGATGGCTCCAAAAGGACATACATCACCCAAATTAGTCATGTCTAGACGAAAGATGGCATGAAAAGTACTCGAAACCAGATAATATGTATGAATGGAGATGAAGCTAAAAGGTATAAGGACATACCCGTGGTATCCAGGAACGTGATAAATGAAAATAGGCGGTATATATAAAATGTAATTAGGTACCTATATAAAAAAATGTATCACGAACTCAGTAATTAGGTACTGGACCAATAGGTATCAAGAAATAAGTCTATCATAGGTCAATGAGTAGGCGGGCATAAACATGAACAATTTTGAGTTGGAATGGATATCCGGCTCTATCCGGTTTACCGAACGATTAATCACAGTCCGGCCGGATGCCTGACTATAACCGGATATTCGGGTCTATCCGGTATCCGGCTTATCCGGCCGGTAAATCAGTCAGGATTTTCACAATCCAGCCGTATGTCACCCAATAACAGGATATCCGGCTGAATATAACCGGATATCCGGCCCTATCCGGTTTCTGGCTTGCTCGGTCGATATTTCACGCCGATCTATAACCGGATAGCCGGGTCTATCTGGTATCCGGATTATCCGGCCGGTAAATCAGTCAGGATTTTCACAATCCGGACGGATGTCATCTAATAACCGGATATCCTGCCGGATATCCCCCCATGTCCGGATATCCCCCGATGTCCGGATATCCGACGTACTGATGGCCAATAACCGGATATCCGACATACTGCCGCCCAATAAACGGATATCCGGCCCGGTGCGCCAGAGTTCATAATTTAAAGACACACATCAAAAAGCTTCCATAAAACTTCCTTATAAAAGTAGCAACGTTTCGCGAAAGCGTGATATCTCGAAATGACAAGACTGACAAGCACAAATTACATACACATAAAAATTAAACAATATGAAAAATAAAATACACAATCACAAATGAATAGCCACGGAGTGGCTGTGCTTGTCAGCGAAGAGGAGACTCCAGCTCAGCATTAAGTCTCAGTTACTCGTGACGCTGGTCTTCCGCCGGCACTCAGTGAGAGGGGCGATATACACCATAATTATAATAATACTAGTGGACTCGACAGACGTTGTCCTGTCTTAACTATTAATATGAATATTAAAATTAGTATAACTTCCAGGGTGGCCTGTGCCCAGCAGTGGATGTAATTTTTTTCTTTCATAAGAACCTTCTCCTATCATTAATAAGCACAACAAAAGAAAAATTAGCGAAATCTGTCCACCCGTTCCAGAGTTATACCATGACAACGAAAAGTGGCATTGATTTTTAATATATAAGATAGATAGATAATATAATAATAATTACAATAATAAAAAATCAGTTAGACCTACGCATACAATAAATGGACCATACATAAATTATAATTATACTAGTGGACTCGACAGACGTTGTCCTGTCTTAACTATTAATATGAACATCTATGGTGGCCTGTGCCCAGCAGTGGATGTCATTTTTTTCTTTCATAAGAACCTTCTTCTGTCATTAATGAGCACAACATAGAAAGAATTAGCTAAATCGGTCCACCCGTTCCGGAGTTATGACACCGAAAAGTGGCTTTGATTTGTATAAAATAGATATATTACTTAAAAACATTAATTAAGTAATTAATTTAATAGTAATAAAACAATAAATGATTGTATAAATACGCAATCAAGCTACCAAGTCAACGCCAATCCTGTTTTTTTAAAAGAACAGTCTCAAAATATTTACTCTCACTTTGGATAAATACTCGAGTAAATACGAGTATTTATGGATATTTATCCTCCAGCGGATAAATACTCGGATAGAAACCCATCTCTAAACACGACACTAGTCGATAAACACTGTATCGAGCGCTCGGTTAACGTTTTTGACACATGTAGAAAGAATGCGGGCAAGATGGCTGCAGCGCGGCGGCAGCGAGCGGCGTGCCCAGATCTCGTGACCGTCTCCTTTACACGCGAATTGAAGGAAAGGGACACCGACAACGCATTGACGCGGCTAGGCTCACTTGCACACTCAATACAAAGGAAAAGGAAACGTTTTGTCAATTTCACTCGTTTGCTTTATGATGACTATCATCCTGTAGAGTTTATTATCAGACATTTTCAGAGACCCTGAGGATCACTTGACTACATAATAATGGTAGTAGTAAAAATGCACTTCGTGATTTGAAGGAATATTTTCATAGGTCCCGGCGCATGGTGAGACGTTCTACGCGTATAGATGTTATTTATTTAAGCGCACGGAGCGCGTGCTGGCCGAGCCGAGGACGTTTCACGGAAATAATATACATACATAATTGCCAGTAATCCACTGTCCTGTGAAGGCGTTTATTTGCAACCGTTTTATAACTGCCGTCCAACTAGTAATCGAAGATAACTTAATATTTTACACTATACACCGGAATTAGACGGTGGCCGTAGCCCGTAAATAGATTATTTGGTTGACAATATATTATGTACTTCTTTATGTGTGAGTGGATTGCTAAATAGGCCTTTTACGAGTGATAAATGTCTGAATACAAAAGTCCTATTTAAATATTGTCTGTCATGTCTAAAATTAGCAACAACACTTAAAACACTTACTTTGAGTTGCTAACTTTACATTCCAAGCGAGAGGCTGTTTCGTATTTTATGTAACGGCACTTTACGTCGGCGTATCGTGCGTACTTAGTACTTAGCAAAGTACTAAGTACATTTTATTTAATATTTCGGTATTATTTTTAGGTGCACTTTAACTCAAACGAATGGGCAATTTTCTTTGACGTTTTTCTGACAGATTTTCGGGCGGAGAAATGTCATTACTGTCAAACTTTGTTTGGAAAGTATTAATTAATCGTGTTACAATGACCACTTTATTTTTCAGCATTAAGTACCTATATTTTGATTGATGAAACTGTACGCTGCAAAGTAAAATGTCGAACCTATGTTTGCAAAATGTCTAACAACGCCCCAAATACAACAAACGAAACACAGAAAAACACACACATTTAAACTATCTTTGTAAGTATAAGTAAATTAATTATGTCAGAAGACATTAAGTTGATCAGCACAGGTATAAATAAATAGTAAATTTAACGCATGATGGTAACGAAATTCCGCGCCGCTCAGCAGTAAGTAGACAGACACAGAAATAACATGAAAACCATTATAAAAACAGATGCGGGAACCGCACATTGGAGCTATAGGCTTCAAGTTGTAATACACCAAATATGTAGATCAGTCAATTGAAGCTATAGTCCGATGTGTAGCGCCAGCATAAAATGTGAACAAGCCAGCGGCTTCACCTCGCCATAACCACAACGTTGTCTGTCACATATCACGAAACACTGTCCGGCTCAGTCTCACAACGCCCGCGAGAAAGGGACGGACATACACCGCGGAATATCTACGTGACGTTTCAATACGATACGACTCTTTTCGTGGTGGTGGCAGGCGTCAGTGTACGTACAGGCCTTCTTGAGGCACAATTTCACAAAATGATGTCACGGGCGTGTTAGTGAATTTTATAATTTCGGTGCCGACATTAACAAATTAATATCAGCAGCACTTCCTTTTGAAATAACACAGCATTCGAAACAACGTGTTAAAAAGTCAAACGAATATTGTTTGTGATTAGTTGATAGGCACCGTTGATTAGCGTTAATATTATAGACAATATTTCTGCTACGAGCAAACAGCAATCCAGCAGCTATTTTGAACGGTTCAGTGATTTGATTGCATCGATGCGTATTATTATAATTAGCGTGTACTATTTCAACAGGCAGTCCTGCCGCGTCGCGCGCCTCCGAGGAGCGCGCAACAGGTTAAGGGACACAGAGTCTGTCAAGGGTTGTGCAGTGAGCTGACAGGTCCTCATATTCCACCAAGTCGACATTTCGACATTCAATATGAAAAATAACCTCAAACGAATTGACATTGAATCCAATATTAGTTTTCAGATCAAACTACAAATTAGTTGACATGAAACAATCGGGCAGTTTTAATCCAGAAGCGGGGTAAGGCAGAGCCTTCGTCAAGTTAACACGTTCGTGAAATATACTAACGCTGCTCACACAATAATAACATGTAATAGCAACAATTACTTGGTGAAAACTACAACTTTCGCTTGACAGACTCAGAATAACTCGCGCATGACATCGATAATGAGAAATTCGCACACAACATCAGAGAAAAGAGGTAGTGGTTGGGTGGCACAGTGTTAGGGTTCGCTCAGCGATAGTCCAGGGTGCGAGACCTACCTGTGCGGGGGCTGAGGGGGCGCCGCGCGGGACCGCGGCCGCGACGCACACCACATCGTACTGGACAGAAGAAATCGTACATTCGCATCTCTTACAACTTCAAATCGCATAGGCAAAAACATGATATGACATTAAATACAGAAACTACTGGGTATATAGGCGCGAATATAATCAAAGCAACCTTTGTTATTTTACTCGACGTTTCGACGCAGTTGCATGCGTCGTTGTCCACTCCTGACCTGTGTAAGCTCGAGCTTGTCTTTGATTATATTCGCGCCAATATACCCGGTGAACAATATTGAGTTATAATGTCTGTGCGCATTTTATTAAAAAAACACTTTTAATTACCTTAAACAGGTAGCCAGAACGGTAGCTTCTGCAGTGGTGCGTGGTGTTAAGCCGTTGAGCGATCGCCGCGATCAATGCTCGCGCGGTTCACGGCAGTGAGGTGACTACAGGCCGCGCAGAACCCACTGTAACAATGGAAACAGACCTTAGTAGTTCTACTGAATGACGATCGCGTCATCATAGGTCGTTATAACGCCCGGCCGCCGCGCCCCGCGACCACCACGTCCAAAAACTTTATCATTGCGGCAACCTTGGCATCTGATTTACATTTTTATTGCTAGTTTTGTATCAAAACATCCTTTGCATAATATGACCGTTGATTATTAAGCAGATCGTTAAATATTACACAATCGGCGGTGTGTGACGCGGCGGTGGGCGCTCGGTAAGGAAATCATTCAATAAACGCCGTAGGTATCGCAGCGCCGCGCAGCCTCCTTCGCACAGCTGAGGTAATAATATATCGCATAGCATGAGGTGGTCAGCTCACAAAACAAAACAGTAAATAAATGAAGACAGTGCAACATTTTATAATAAACAGTGAAAGTGTATAAACGCACCTATCGGTGTCGGAGCGTGCGCGCAGCCCATGCCGCTGACGTCGGCTGCGGGCCGTCCGGCACGCAGCGTTTCTGTCACAAACAATAATACACAGTTAATTATATATAAGTATACCTACCAATATCGTTTCACTATAAATAATGTGAATAAAAGTAAATCGAGCAAAGTCATTGAGACATTGCTCGACTTCAGAAGCATAAGGTCGGATGTGTTATATTGTTACAATGACACATCCGACCTTATGCTTCTGACGTCGAGAATTTGTTCAAGTAATGTATGTATGTACATAGGTGCTTTAATTAAATTCGTTACAGGTAAATTGTACGTCGCCATAGTGAAAGAGAGGCGGCCAAGCACGTGTCCTGTGTGGTGTATGTCGCTTGTTTATATCAGATCTAGTACAATAACTCGAATCGATAGTAGTACACGATAGGGGCGAGTCATTCAAAGCCGACCGGAGTCACGTTCTAGTATCAAGATCCGAGTGTAGTATCGAGCGATTGTCTTTAGCAGTCTGTTCGTACATGCCGAGCGCGTGGGACTATACAAGTACCGTCGCGTCGGCGGCCTCGGTTAGCTTCGAAGGAAACTTCAAGGTGTGCCGGGTGGGTCCTTGTCCGGGATCGGAAGGCACAGCTCGCCGGGAGACGAACGAAATGTAGCTTAACAGGGGATATTGCACTCCCGCGCGTGGGCATAAGGCTGTATTCGGCGCGCGCGAGTGCGTCGGGTCGATGTCGCGGCGCAGGCGCGTTGCCCGCCACGAGTCCCGCCCGACACATGATTCACAAATCGAGACAACGCCGCCGCCGCCGCCGTCGAGAACGTGGCGCTATAACATCCTCCGACACACCACCACGTTACGTAACTCACGAGCCAAAACTATCTCTCATTACGAATTACAAACGCCTTATCGCATTACAATAAAAAACAAACAATTACATTTTCAACATCAATTAATATCGCTATATTCAAATTAATTTGTTGCAATTTGGTTGGATTGTGCGAAACCTGCGTCCTTACCGCGTCGACCATTGTAATATTACCAAGACCGCAAGATTATAAAAATAGCTCGTTCATTACATACTTAACATTGTTTCAAGTGGTAAAATATGGTGCGCTGGTAGGTAGCGTGTAGGGAGAGACATTACCGAACCGACCCTTTAAACCTCCTCCTGAAACGTATTTAGTGCTTTGCGTAATATTAAACGATGAGTAGAGCGCGAGTGCAGAGTGCGCGAGTATGTTCCACTACAGGATGGCGTCATGTTCCTGACCTCGGCCATAGTTAACGGCTCCGGTGCATCGCTGGGTTCATTGCCATTGGTTTTTTTTTTCAGCAGCCTTCGTCCAACCGCGCGCCGCGTCATCCCGCCGCCGCCGCCGCCGTCGTGACGTACACTTTTTTTTTTTCAACTTTTGAATGCAACCGATCTTCTTGCGTCGTTTTTATTGGCTTGTTGGGAGGTTGTTTACGCTGCGGCGTGGAGTCGTTCTACTAGAGTGACTCGCGATGTCGGAGGTGCCGTTTGTGATCAGTCTTGGCGTATGAAAGGCCCCCGGATCGTGTTGTTGCCAAATCTTTTGAGTTTCGGTGCGCGCGGCGGTCAGCGGGCTGCGGGAGCCGCGCGACTTTAGCATTGCCCTCCAGGGGTTATCGGTGTCAAATGATAAACATTCATTGACGAATTATTAAAACAGTTCGTGTGAGGTCGCCAGGACACGAAACGGAACTGCGTGGATAGGTACTACATTCAATAAATTGCGCGTTAAATCTCTATTTATGTTTCGATGTATGCATATAAAAACTCGGTGATGGCGCGAATCTACACTGACGATAATAGGGTGTAAGTACCTACGTCACACGGCGGCGCTCGAGCACCATCGAAATTTGCTATCACGCCGGATTCACACGTCTCGCCTTATCAAAGATTAAATATACGAATTGTCACTAGCTCACGAGCGACGCGTAACCTTCTCACGTTTGTAGTATACTGCCACACATACCCCCGTACAACGGCCGCTTTGAAGTAAACGTGATAAGATGAATTTGCAAGCTGACGCCTTACCTACTGTGGAACGTTCGACACTTTATCAACATAGTGAAATATAATAAATAACATTTGCATGTAAGTTAAACACCCAGACTATTTATAAAGTAACAAGCAACAGGCAGACTACGTCATTTGTAAAGTATAATTTTGCACCACGAATGAGTGCGTGTTTATTGTAGGCAGAGGCGCGCCGGCGCGAGTCACCCGGCAGCCTCTACTCTACGGGCTCATCATCAATCACAACACTCGACGGTTCGTCGAACTGAACACAACTCATTTGTTAGAGTCGTAAAAACACAGTTGCCGTCCTCGCGCAGGGCGTGTGCGAAGTGCCTAACGGGGCCCTCGGGCTGTCGGCCGCGATCGGCGAATGTATTTGCGCACATATGTTGTACCTACTGTCAATATTGTTATTAAAAATATTGGATGTTTGCAGTTGATATCCTGGGCGGGTCACCGCACTTGCGCGCCCTCGCCACGATAACGCCGCTCACGGTACAAACTTTGACATTGAATTGGTACGCGTACTTGTTGATCGGTGCACTCGATTGCTAGGCGAGTTCCATGTCCCGTCATTACGCATCTCGGGCATGCCAACAGGGCGAGGGCTGCGGCCATGCCTGTCCCACGTGTCATAGCGCTTCACTCGATAGTCACGTAGCCGGCAGCCGGCACGCCTCGCGCTATCTCTAAATCAATACGCACACGAAAATAAGTAAATCCACTCTCCACTCTCTGATCCTGAAAACGGTCTCGTGTTGCTACACCAATACAACAACGTTGGGATGTTTACACAATACGAGAATGGACGGATTAGGAGCACGCTTCGACATAATACCAATCAGCAGTAGAATATTGTAGGGAGAAATCCCAAAGTGCTCGCCAAATGGATATTGCTACACAAACAAATGTAGCACTGCGGAGGAGCGAGTGTGTACTAGCTACCTAATGTATAGATAGAGATATTATGTATTGTAGAGATGCGGCGTTTCGTACAGAATACGTTCGTGAATGAATATGCATTTTGTTTCCGAGTTAGAGACGCTAGTAAAAAAAAAACGTAACGGTATTGCCAACGGAATTTGAGGTGCAAAAAAAATCGCCGATACAAACAATCCGGCACCGTCGTTGCCATCTGCGTCACAAAAATGCCGATGTTAACAGAGTACCCAGCGAGTGAAGTCAGACAAATAAACACTGAACTTCGTTATCGTATCACATGTAGAACAACTGGCAATAGCGCATTATGCCAAGAGAAACTGTGCAGCGAACAAGACTGTAGGCGCATCTGGCTCAGCGGCGTATATCCGGGTTAGGGAACGGCCGACGTAAGCTGGCCCACAGTGGCGGGCCCGTAGCATCCGCGCGCTGCCGGCTGGGCGGCTGTGGCGGCGACTGTGCGCGCTACGAAATAGAACTAATGCGTCTGGAAACGCGCCAGGAGCTTAAAGCTGCTTCAATGCAGTCAAAACAAAGTCATAGACGAAGCTCCGCCTCGCGCTTCCGATCGCTTCACTGCTGCTGCATGCAGCTTTGTGTGAGAAGTTGTTGGTTTTCGATTGCGATTATATTGTGAACGGCAGCCGCTTGTATTAGGAAGTTTATGTCTTCCGTCTGCTTGTCATCAGAGCTGTCACTGTACCAGCGGCGTACACGCCTTATAGGCAACGACACGACATAGGCCCTAAATTTTGTGGGTGAATAGATTGGTAGGTACCAGTGGCGTGCACACCATATAGGCAAAAATACACTGCCTACCTTTGTATTCTGGCTACCCGACCTAATAATATACAGTTATTGCTCGATCTTTTTTGGGGTACTCACGACATAGGCTATCGAAGGCCCTATATTTTGTGGGTGAATAGATAGGTAGGTACCTATATTTCGTAAAGACAAGTCACCTATAAATAGGTGTCAATCCTTGGGGATTACTGCCTACCTTGTCGTAAAAGCCAATGCATGCCACTGCGTTGTGCGTGTAAAAACACGCTCCTTTCCATGGTTCTTATGAAAGTTCAACAGCTACAATCAGCTACATGAGGACTTTCAATAAAGCTTAGAATGTGTACTGCAACGGACACATTTCTAATTGGTTGGTGCATTTAATTGTTCCCGCATACCTCCGGCGGTGACTGCCAGTGACAGACCACTGTGATACGTTGCAAAGCTCTTTTGAAACATATATTAAATTAATTCTATTTCATCTCATTAAAATATAAATCCAATTAGTTATTTGTTCTTTACTCAAACATGACATTCATTATTTTGCGTTGTACTACTATCGTACTAATGGACTCGACAGACGTTGTCCTGTCTTTAACTATTAATATGAATAAAAAAAAAATATGACTTCCAGGTTGGCCTGTGCTCAGCAGTGGATGTATTTTTTTGTTTTTCATAAGAACCTTCTACTGTCATTAATAAGCACAACAAAGGTCTTAGCGAAATCGGTCCATCCGTTCCGGAGTTATAACATTACATCGTAAAGTGGCATTGATTTTTATACAGTCTGTGCAAGAAGTCTTCTGAATGAATTTTGATTGGTTTCCAAACCTCGTATATACCATTAATCCTCCTAATATTATTAGACAATGCGAAACTTTGGGAAATGTGAGATGTTTATTAAAATACCGTGGAAAAACTATCGATCGATTATTGACGAAACTTGATAGGGTAGATTGCATAAATTGGATTTGGCAATAGTTTATATTGTATCCCGAAATTATTGTTTGGTTTTTATTTACATCATATTTTACTCTCTTTGCGATGTTTATGATAATGGTAATATTAAGTATACCCAATGAATATTACTCGCACAATTCATTAGAATGAATGCTACGCATACGTAAACGTACTATAATTACAAACATTTCTTATCTATGTTTAATTACATCTAAGATAACAATAGGTCGAGAAAAATCGCTGATAATCATGAACGTTACAATGTGTATTAAGTGTACCTAAACGTATTTATCATAGGAATAATAATTTATCACACTATATTTAATTTATTATCTCTACTGAATGAGTGAATACAATTCGATGGTCCCAATTAAAAATGTCGGTAGTGCAATTTTAGGAATATGTAATAGTGTACTTTTCTACACCGTTAGATTGGCGATATTAAGATCTATAAACTTATACGTATATTACATCACGTACCTAAAGATACCAAAGATTATAAGCTGTTGTAAATTTGAAGTATGTACCACAAGTAGTTTAGTTTCAATATCCAAAACTATCTTCTCTCCTGAACGTGTACTGTTTGTAGATCCGACTTTCTTAATAGAGACCATCGAATTAATGATTACTGTTTTCCTAAAGAGCTATGTATAAATCATTGTCGATTTCACTATGGCAAGTTGCGATAAAGTTAGCCGGAGGTTTTAGTTACAATCTCAATCGACATTATATTAACTTAGTTCGAGTAAATCTTACCTCATTGCGAGAATTGACCGCCTCAGTCACCTTTTACGTCATCTGCAAACAAAAGAAAATACAATGTTCATCGTATCCAGAACAATGATAATAATAATAATACAAACGATAGCGGGCGGAAAATGAAGCGTACTTCTTGCAACGCAATTTACGGGATGAATTAACAGTGACGTAGCTTTATCGATTCGTAGAATTGCCCCGATCGGCGGGCGCTGTTGGACGTTGTTGTTGTATCGGGTATGCGAGGCACGTTGGTGTAGGAGCGCGGCGGCGGGCTGCGGCGAGAAGCCGTAGCGGCATGTCCTTGAGCGGTGTCGGTCGGTCGTCGACTCGCCGCCATGTGTTCCCGCCACCCTCCGCCGCGCCACCCAGGGGAGCTGCCGCTACCTGGCCGCGCCGCCGCCGCCGCCGCCTCGCGCCCTGCCCACCCTACTGCCGTGGACTTACGGCGCACTCTGCCCTGACACCCGGCCCGTAGGGGTCGACCCGTTGCGTCAATGCTTCACCACCTCATCGCGCGCCACCGGCCGACGCTAATCTCCTCGACACCAAATACTATGCTTTTATAGTCGTTTGACTTTTCAATTATTCGAGATGGTGTACGACTCCCTTATCAAAACGTGTAATAAACTGCGATGTCACACATTCATGTCATGTATACACACTGCTTCGGAATTATGCAACATTTGCTATACTACAAAACAAACGGAACAGTCAGAAACGTAAATGAATGCATGCCTGAGGTAATGCACCACAATATCGCGCCACCTGCTCGAGAGTTCCCGCGTAATGTGCCTGTGGTATAAAGTAGAGACGAGCGACTCCAAGGCGCGTCGGGCTGCTGCTCACACAACGCCCCAAAAAAAAAACCCATTGCACAATTTATCGCCGGTAAAAAGGGACTCCAGCCCCGGCTTTTTGTTCTCTCCGAAGTGACTTTGTGGAGTCTGACTACCTGCGCCTGCGCCTCGCGGCACCGCCACTCACACACAATGCCAACACTCACTTACTCCATTGTTACACAAATGTTACGGAATATTTAAGCGTTTAACGTCCTCTTTTTGGAATGTTAAAGGAATTTCGTTAATTCAATTGTCAAAGAAGTCGAACCAAAAGTTGCTGCCACTGACGTTTCGTCGACCTAGTTTTTCAATGTTATGGCAGTTAAATGTTTCAGTAGTGTAACAAACTTATCCGACAACTTTATAACTGAACCGGAGCGCTATCAGAGCCTCGTCGTCGTAGCCGTACAGCGCCCGCCAAACGAATTGGACAGCAGCAGCACTAGGAAATTGAATTCCATAAATGTGAAAGTGGCCAGACTGCAGAGGATTTTGCAATTACCGCTGTAGGTGATAGAATATACTTTACAACGACGTGGGTGGGTGGTGTTTGTCCGCACTAGTTACTCCGCTGAAAAACGATTCTCGTCTGCGCGGCGCAGATTCAATACCGGTCATATGATCGTGACTCCGCCTCCTCGCGAGTGCAGGTCAGTTGGAGCCCTGTACGGCGTGTGCATGTGTAAGTGCAGTGGGCAGGGTAAACAAACAGCCCACGTGTCCATCGCGGTCATTGATACAGCTGCTGTCTGGCGACGCGTTCCACGAACTAGGGCTCAATCTGCTGGAAATTGGTAACACTAAATCGATATAAGGACTGCCTCCCACTAAAGCGACTGCTAGCATTATCAGATAGATATTGTCACGGATAGACGATACCTGCTGTGTTAATTTCACTTTTCGCATCGCTGCTAACAGCCGAGAAGCGTGTTCCGTTCGCAACCACGGTATTGTATCCGGAAATAGATGGATGGGCAAACACGTCATGTTTCTTATTTCGACTCGCTTGTACCTCGTCTACTACGGAAACCGGTATGCTGAATAATCGTACAGTTATCGCATCAGCGATGAAATAAATAGCAAAATGACAAATATCCGTTTTAGTGATTGTTGCATATTTTGTCTAATTCCGAGCAGCACTAGACAGACGCGTTTCCCTTTGAAAGATTATGGACGCCTACGCCATTGACAATAATTACCGATATATTATTGTAAATACAAACGTAAGAAGAGCATATTAATAAATTTTTCAGAAATGCGATGATGACAAACGCTATGATATCACCCGCTTTAATTAATGCAAAATAGCGATGCGACTCTTGCCTCTAGTTAAAACCCGTATAGCTTTCTCTGCGAAAGCGTTGTGATATCAAACCAAAAACACTTACAATTCGAAAATGACGTTTAGAATATGAAATGAGACAACGATATGAAAAACATGCAGGAGTGAAAGAATAAGAAACAATATCTTATCTATCAGGGTAAATCTCAGTGGCGTGCACACCATACAGACAAAAAGACACAGCGTACCTTAGTATTTTGGCTACCCGACCTAATAATAGAGTTGCTGCTAGATCTTCATTTGTTGTACTCACGACACAGGCTAACGAAGGTCCTGTGTTTGGTGGGCGAGTTGATGTGGAGGTACCTTTATTTCGTAAAGACAAGTTACCTATACATAGGCAAGGTATCAATCCTTGGGGATTACCGCCTGCCTACCATGTCGTAAAAGCCAATGCACGCCACTGGTAAATATGTATCGAAATTGTTAAATTAGTCGTAAAACTGACAGTTTGTATCCAAAAGTACACCATCTTCCGTACATTTCGGCGGGAAAGAGACGGGAGACGGCGAGAAGTTGTCATAAATTATCCCCATGTTGTTTGCGACGCGCATATCGTTCGTGCACCGGCAAAGATCCGATCCGTATTGACGAGAAAGTTGTTCCGTCTCGCGGCAAAATTAGGGCGGCGAAGATGTTTCCCCCGTGACGTCAGTTCCGTCAGCCGAGGCGGGTGAGCGCGCGAATGTCTCCCCGTCCCCGGCCCGGACACCGCCGGAACTACTAATATGAAACCCAGACGTCCGCGGACCGCTCCGTTACAAAACTGTCTTACGTATGTGTATATGTGTTTTCGTGCTGCGGGATAATGAGTGCGTTGACATTGTGATATAGGAGTCAAAATCACGCGAGCACACATTGGCGCGGCCGCTGGAGCGTGCCCGCTGGGTGTAGCTTTCCAATAAATACTTTATTGAACAATCGCCCAGCGCCCACGCCACGCACAGGCACATATTATTATCCACATTATTCACCGGCGAATGCCAATAGAAAATATTTACAATCGGTGCACAAACAAGTACCACAAGTGCAATATTGTGTACTCTAAGAGTTTTCATCTACAAACAGAAAGAAGTATTCATATTCTGCCTTGAGTACTTCGGTATAAGTTATTATATTAAATTCTAACGTTAGGTTTCATATATCGTACGGTAGCGGTGGGAGCGTTCGCAGTTGAACAGCATTGTATTGCTGTTATGTTGGAGTGTGTTGCAGCGGATGTTCGCTAGATTAACATAGTTCCTGCAAGCAGCTTTCCTCGCATACCGTGCGTCGCGTCGCGTGCGCAGGCGTCGCAGTCCACTTGGCTCGAGACTCGCGCGGACTAACGGCTTCATCGCAACAATAAGCTGCACCCGGAGACCAGCCGGGGAGACACCGCCGATAACAGCCTCCACGTGGGGATACAACTAGTCAACTAACGGGATTGTAAACTTTCCTTCTTCATCTCCAAACCTTCGGAGATGCGTGAAGCGATAGGACATAACTAGATCATGGAGGCACCGAAGTCTCTGACCGCGCCCCATACCGTCGCAGTGCAACTGAACGGACCCACCACACTCTGTATGGTGCACCCTTTATAATACGTACAAAACGCTTTTGCCCTATAATAATTTCGAATCGGTCGATTGTTACAGAGTCAACATCGTGTCCATTATACAAGTTTAGGGCTCGTCCTTTCGCGATACGTTGACTTCACCCTTCAATTTGTTAAATGCACAGACTGTCTTTGGGTGCAAGTCAACCGAGTAATGTTCTGATGTTTTGTTTGGTTTATTACGCCGCTGCTCGGACGAAATTGAGAACGATGAAATCCTCGACAAATACAAGGATGTAGTGATTTAGAAATTGCCATAGGAAAAAATTACGTTAAATGTACGGGCAGGGCAGGGAGACAGAGTGTTGTCTGTGGCGTTACATGTTCAGTGTTGACACGTTTGAGGAATGCAATTCACGGTCAATGTCGCCTCCGGTGGTAGCACACACAACACAACTAAGACAGATGTAAAAGAAAGCATGGGTTGTTTGTTGGGTGCTTGTGCACCTGGCTCGGCTGCGGCGGTGGCAGCGTGCAGATGCGGAGGGCGCGCGATGCACACCAAAGTGCACCGTGCGCCGCGGGCGCAGCGTGCACTTTGCTATGCGCGCTCTGCCACAAGGCTTGTAAACAAACCGAGGGCATTGGCTGCCACTCCCCGCCGCCGCCGCCGCCGTGCCGAGAACGACGCCGCCGCCGCCGCTCAACCGGGAAGTCAACTTTATTTTTAGCGTTCCATGAACATGTCGATCCACCAATTATTCGCGGAACAATCTCATACTCGTTCTGGAACGCGGGATTGTAATCGTTAGATGTATTTTCGTGTAACGTTTGGTTGAGTGTCGCACAACACGATGACGGTTGGGTAGCTTGATAAGATAACGCTGGGAGTGCGCCCGCGGCGACGGCTATGCGGCGTGGGTGATAAGCTGATCATGGGAAACGAATTTACGACTATACGGGACGAAGCTATAAAAAGTTCTGTTGTAGAGCTTTAAAACATAAAAACGGATTCTCATAAAATCAGTGTGTTTTTATGGGGAACCGGTTGTGCTAATTTAAAGCGAAGTGAACGTTGTGTAGTGGCACCCAATATGGCAGTGTGAGTGAGGCTGCGACAGGGCCAGGTGGCGCGGGGTCAGTGGCCGGCGAGTACGTGGGCCGAGTGTCTGCCGCCGCCGCCGCCGCCGCCGCCGCCGCAGCGTGGCCGGCATTGACATTGGCGGGGCGCGGGCGCCGCTTAGGGCCAAGAGCGCGTCGCCGCTTCCGAGAACATTGTTGTCTTGGTCGACGCGAGTCAATGACCCGAGGGCGAGGGCGCGGGAGAGTGCGCGCGCAAGTAGCCGCGCCCCGCCTTTATTTATTACGCTACGCCGGGCGAAGCGCGGCGGGGCGGAGGCCGCATTCCAGCCCGTTGCGGCCAAGCTGCCAAAATAACACCGCAATATGCCAACTGGCCGTATCCCGTTTAAAATTAACTCGTAAACTTACAGTGAGTCCTTGCGCTGCCGGAGGACGGGACGCGAAGCACGTGCACACTTCCATAGTTAAATGATCACAGGAGCAGTCCAACACGATTGTTTGAGTGCACTATTCGTTCCGATGCATGTATCGGTAGTAGTATATAGTTCACTAGTAGTACACATGGCGCGTGCGTTTTGGCGGGCGAGAGCGCGCGGCGCGTCGTTCCGAGTGGCGGCATGACGCATTAGTGAGCGCGCGGCGCGGCCGGCTCGGGCCCGCGCACGCCGCCCCTCCCCGCGCGCCGCGCTCGGGCTCATCGACCGCGCTCGTCCTCGCTCGGCTCCACTCTCACTCCGCCGCACCGGCCGGCTGCCGAGGCCCCCGCGCCGCCCCGCGCGCCCCGCAGCGCCCCCCCGCCCGCGGCGCCCGCGTGCCCCCGCACCGCACCCGCCCCCAGCGCCATTCACCGCCACACTGCATTGCTCATACTGCATCATGTCTCCACTCTATGCGATGCGATGCTATGCCAATTCAAACTCTACACTCCACTCACGCTTCGCTGCGTTAATATGAAAATAAGCAATCATCATCGAATAAGCAGAGCGCTCAATCTTACAAAGCGCATCTAATATAATTTGATTTGATCTAATATTGTCGGTATGTAATGAGACTATAATGTAAAAAATAGTACTTGTTTTGAAAATAAAAAGAAGTAGTTTATTTAGGGTTAAACGACTTTCGTAGCGTTGCCACGCTACTTACAAGAGAGCTGTAAATTGGCGGAATACACGAGGCAGTAACGCGGAGGGGCACTGTGTAGCTCTGTAGAACTGTACCTAAAATTAGAAAACTTAGGGTTGGTTATCACCCTAAACCTATGCTTACACATTTTGTTTATTACTTGCTTTTTGTTTATGATTTCTTTTGTTTGTTTTTTTTTTT
>SJJU01003723.1:0-29376 GCA_012932125.1 Conopomorpha cramerella
TTTTTCTATGACGGCAGTCGCTATGAATGCATAATGCAGAAAACGCCTATAGAGAATGTTTTATTAATTCTTTAAACAAATTATGATCCGATGGTAACAATGCCATGGCAATGCCACCACTGAATGAGGATGATAGCTCCCCAAAACAACAGACCGGTGTTCCTTTCAATGCAAAATTTGTATCCTACTAATCCTACGAACATTATAAACGTGAAAGTTTGTATGTGTGGATGGATGTTTGTTACTCATTCACGTAGAAAGTACTGGACGGATTTTGATGAAAGTTGGCAGTATTGTGGCTTATAAACTAGAATAACATATAGGCTATAAGGTATTTTGGTAAAACAACGTTTGCCGGGACAGCTAGTATTATAAACGTGGAAGTTTGTATGTGTGGATGGATGTTTGTTACTCTTTCACGCAGAAAGTACTTGACTGATTTTGATGAAACTTGGCAGTATTGTAGCTTATAAACTAGAATAACATATATACTATAAGGTATTTTGGTAAAACAATGTTTGCCAGGTCAGCTAGTTTCAGATAAATTAGTACATAATATTTGTTTCGTTACATCTATCTCCATAAGGAAATGGCACCCTCATTTACCACATAGGAAACCTATATCTACGTTGTAGCTACGTACCTTTTATCTACTAATACTCGAAGGTTTCTTTAACTTAAGGGCTTATTATTTACATAATTTCACTATTTCCTATGGAAATTATAGCGACGGCTTGCGGTTAACAAAGCTCAGAGTCAACCCTCATTTAAATAAATTAAAACTTATTTTTTAGAGTCACACCTCATTCTAAGCGCGTCCTAACGATGTGAGCTGGAGATGTCTGCAAAATTATGTATTATCCTTACAAGAAGTTTTTACCACACAATCGACGGAGAATATTTCAAAAGGCTCTTCCGCAAACATCCTGCTTTTAATACATCTATTGTGTTTTCATTTTGCCACGTGATTGGCGGGAAAAAAAAACGCGTATTCGCCTTAGAGACAATCGGCCTGAATCAATTGATCATACTACGAGCTACTCTTCTTTGCCGCGTCCATTGTTAGAGACTGTGTGAAATTTTAATGTCAATGTATGTAGACATGATGGCAGTCTCGTGAGGTATTGACGTGGAATGAGCTGTCTTCTGCGTCCATTATAATCCAGTTAAAACAATTTCTCATTATACGGATAATCAAAGGATATTATGTTCAGAAATTCGTCAAAACTATAGTGGATGCCTCTATTTCAATCTTTAATTATTGTTTCCATATTTGCATCTTGTAATGGGACCCCATTCTCACCATCTTCTCATTAGTCACATAAGCAGACACTTGAACTGTTTCTATCCGTCCTGATTTTCCAGAGATAACGATAGTAAATAAAGAAATAATCGCTGTGAAGAAATCATTGTGCGTCACCTTAGATAGACACATCACACTTATTGCCAGTCAATAAAGAATATCTCAATACCTCCGCTTTATTGTCCAATCCAAAGAACGTACCTACAGTAAAATGGGGCCGTTTGGGGCTGTTTGGGGCTGGACACTTACGTTCAATCCGCCATTTGAAATTATGAGATTAATTCAAATGTAGTGTGTAATTCTATGAGTATAAGTAAACATAAAACTACCTTTACAACATGTAGCTACCTATATTTAATAAAAAAAATCTCAATTGAAACATTCCAATTGACCCCATTTTACCTAAGGTATTGTATCAACAATAGTAGGATCGCCTTTTATACCTACTGTAGTAGATTCACACGAATGATACGAAAACCTTTTTTTGAAGGAAAACAAAGTGATAGCGACCCTGGATCCGCTCCGCCTCAATAGTTTACATTCTACGATGACCAGTGTCAAGGTCGCGCCGGGCCACGCTGCGCCTAACTAGAGTTCAGCTTTGTGGATTACAAGCCTGATTACAACTGATTATGAAACCTAAACATAGATGAACTTAAATGATAACATCAGAAAAACTGTAAATAAGAGTCCTTTCTGACGTGAGGTGTATAATTTCTATTTACTTTATTGTCTTCTCGTCTCGCTTTGTTAAAGTTAAAACTCAATTAATGCAGAATGAAAATATAATTAATTAGCACTTTATCTGTTTCTACAAGACATTATAATTAGTGTATTGCGTGTAAAATCAGAATGTCAGCCACACCATAACAAAGTACCTAAACTAATATTACCTAAAATTATGATTTCTAATATATATTCTGCATTAAAACTTTGGTTAATATTAATTTGTAAGAAAAATCTATTGAAACCGTGCAATGATCACTATCAATAAATGGAATATCGGATGTTTTGCAGAAGTTCGTTTAAGCAAAATAGATCGCTGGGAATCAATTTGTAGAATAAATTGAAAATAAATTTACTTGTTATAGAAATGCAGGACCTATTATAATGAAACTGCACATTAAATTCAGTGCTACCACTTTCAGGCGTAATATCTTCAAACCATAATTTTCTATGCGAAAAGTTTCATGGTTTTCGGATCTGTATACGTACTCCAAAAATGCTATTTCAAATACATGTCTTCTATGATCGTTATTGCGGCACTGCTGGACGTATAAATATAGTCAGGAAATTTATTATTTATTTACCTATTGATATTGTTTTTATCTACATAATTATGTGGAAATAAAAAATACACATTTTCACTTTGACCGTGATTAAATACCCAATAAGGATGTAACT
Source organism: Conopomorpha cramerella (assembly GCA_012932125.1). NCBI lineage: Eukaryota > Metazoa > Arthropoda > Insecta > Lepidoptera > Gracillariidae > Conopomorpha > Conopomorpha cramerella. The sequence goes on from SJJU01003723.1 coordinate 2,708, forward strand.
TTGCTCAATCGTTGTCTTTATGATATAAATTTGTGATACATTAAAACTTCTAGACTGATGATAAAACAGTGACCAACATAAAGCGATGAAGCTTTTCATTATGGGTCTTAAAGTCTGCTAGATGTTCATCATGATTAAATAGGCAATCATAGTCAACACGAATTCATGTTTTTAGTTGCATATACAACAATATGAACCAAAGATGAATGATTCAATACAATAATATTGAGAACAATGTTTGTTAAAATAACTTAAGTAGATGAAAGAAAAACGGGCGTGCAAAGACAACTTGACACGTTTGAATAATTTGCAAAACTATGACATTGAGAGTCCCAACTTTACGTAGCGCATTGATCTTGATAAATCGCCACCATCACATTATAAATATTAGGTCGAGCCAATGTTACACACATTATTAGAAAACTGACTGTTTGACGTCTCACTCGACGAATATTATCTTTACAGTTGTGTGGTATAAGTCAATGTTACACTAATATGCGGCAATAACACCTAATGGGCAACGATGTGCCCGCCTTTGTTCGTAAAGCGCTTGACAAGCTGTAATGCCCAAAGACTGTTCGTCTTCATGGGATTGTGTTTCACTTTAGTGATATTTTCCACTCTGATGCGGTTTTCAGTCGGCACACGTGAATATGAATAGGCATTTAAATGTTCTATAGTAAAAATACATATAAATGGTTCACATAACAAGACTTGGCGGTCGGCTTACAAAACGACGTTTTAGTTATTGAATGTGGTTTGCTTACGCAACCGTGTCATGTGTTGTTTAATGGGCCTATCCCTAAGTCTCTGTCAATTATTTAAGCAGATCAATTACCCAAAATAACTCTCCCTCGTTTTTTTGAATTTAGCTACGTTAACAAGTATAAAGTGTTTAATTGATTGATAACTATTTACTGAGTAGGAACTGAATCTTTTGGAAATATATGTAGTTTATAGTCATATAGTCTATTCGGAAAAATCTATTGTAGTTCTGGTTTATCTCTAGCTTTTCAAGGTATTAAGTATGGGATTGGCAATCAGGCTTTAAACGACTTTTGTTTGTCTTTTATTTCCAAGAATTTTAGGAATAGGTACATTTTCCTTCCTTAGTAGTAATGTTACCCAGTTGTTAAAATAATGTTATTATTGTGAGACTTACACACTATTTTGACATTTCCTTGACGTGTGCAATGGACAAAACTAATGTTGTGGTTACACAATGTAATTTGTTTTTAATTATTAGACAACTGTGACACTTGTATAATATGTACAAAACAAAAGCGAAAGTAGAATAATTATACTTTTTCTAAAGCACACTTTGACGGACGTAAAATACTTGCAGAACGATTTAATCCTAGCCTATGCAATTATGCGGAGGAAACCTCAATGTTTTGACTCCTTCAAAGTGTGAAACCCGTTCCAAATTCAAATTAATATTCCATGAGTGATGGAGGAAAGGCGATGAAACAGAGACGGTCATAAGATGCGGTCGCTGTGACATGCGCGTGCGCCGACCTTTAGTCACTTCACTAGCAGAATCACTGATGATCGCGCAACCTCTTCCTTGATGTATCGATATCATTCCAGTTTATTCTACTTTAGTGCCAAAAACAGCCTAGGAAAAATATTCTTAGGTGTCTTTATAATTTTTAATATTATTATCACCTAATATTATATCAATAATACATAGTATATATAAAAGTCGCTCCCGCTACCTGTTCCGATCTATGCTTAGATCTTTATTAAAACTAGGTACGCAACAGATTTTCATGCGGTTTTCTTTATATACTTACGTACATATATTCTACGTAGGTACATAGAGTGATTATTGAGGAAGGTTTACATGTATATACTAGCAGAGAAACACTGGTCATAATGTGTAAAGTAAAAAAAGGTTTGCCGGGTTGGCTAATTATTGTGAAAACACGTAATAAGTAAGTGCCTATAAGTACTCATACTACGTAACATAGGCACCTATAATTTTATATGTAATAGAACACTTTGCCATAGTACCTTCCTACCATGCCTTTGACCATCGTTGAGATATTTTCTCTACAACTACTTACCCGGTTTACCCAACACAGAACAATGATGAGTTATTTTCAATAATTATCGTGTATTAGTTACCGTTTACGCGATATTGTAGACACGGTCACGAAGAACGTTACAGACGTCGCATTCTAAGGCGAACTCATTTATAGTCTACTCCTTAGACCAACTTAGGAATAAGTATATGTATCAAAATATCTACAACAATTTACAGAAATTCTACAGCTAAAATTCGCTTGTTAAATTAATTGATTGATTGATATAAACTTACCTCAGTTTTTGTTGTTTTGTTTCGTTCCCGTGGGAGTTTCGGGATGAAATATATTCCTTGTGACTCCGGTTAACATAATGTCCTAACTGTGAACTATACCAATAGACATGTAGACAAAAATACGTTATTCTGTTTCAATAATCGGTTCAGTAGTTATCGCGTGAATGAGTAACAAACTTTAACATTTGTATTATTAATAGTATTTAATATCTAGCCTTCTACTACTACCAGTAAAGAAAAGTAACACTCACTTCTTGTAGAGATTATCTCGACCATTTAGACAGTATGTCGATATAAAGATGACGTCGTCGTCATCGTGGTATCTACACACAATAAAAGTTTTACGGTTAATTATCACTCCGATAGAAATTAAAGCCTCTTTTCAAATGTCAGTGTCGCCAGTGTCGGCGTGTTTGTCCTCACGATTCCGCATTTCTTGTTAAACCGTGTTTACCTTTCTCATAAACCTGATGACAATAATACCCATCCGATGACGTGTAATCCTGTAATCCCGGAATCCTCCGGATTACTTATCTCACACGATTGAGGCTTTCGGAGCCTTGTCTCCTAATTACCTATAGATTATTATAGTGTTTGTACATTCCTTTATTGTAGCGACAACGGTGCTTTTTTCGTGCATAACTAATTACTTACGTAGAGATACTTTTGTAAGTAGGTACGTATTACAGAAACATGTTAAGAAGATGTCAATTGTAATATTTTACTGGTGTTAACAATAATTCAGCGATTTGTATGACAATGGAACAAAAGCTCTGCGATCAACAAATATTCAAATCAATGGACACGGTAATGTGCCAATTAAATTAACGGTCCAGAGGGTCGCACAAACAAGAAGACGCAGAAATATACTCATCACGAATAATTTGCTTCCGAGACCTTTTGTTGGAAAATGTCCTTATGTGACAAGGTTTCACGGCGACAGAAATTTGTTATTAACATTTTTCGGTTGTATTTTGTAGGCGGTAACAGTGGCGTCCCCTCATAAGTTTCAGTTCAGCCTTGTCGCGCGTCTGCTCCTTGGTGACAATTTGTCGCCGGCAGCTAATTCATAATTCACGCTGCGACACTTGTCACCAAGTCAGCTGTTAGCACCGCTACTGTGTAAGACGATAATATGATTGTATCGTGAATGGAATATTATGAAATATTTGAGGACCAACGACGACAACCATTGTTGTTCTAGCTCGTGCAGGAATCGCGGAAAATATTTCTGTTTGCAAGTCATTTACCGCCATCGAAATAGGTAGATAACTCATGCACAAAGAGTGCAACGGAACATTGATGTGTTTGTATCTATTCTCACTTGTAGTAAACATTGATGCAAATAGGCATAATGTTATTAAATTAGATGCTGTAGAATCTGTGAATGAAAATTTGTATGTCAGGGACATTTGTAAAGAATACGGTTTTTTAAAGTCCCTTTCAAGATTTCCACTAGACTCTAAATTCTAGAAGAATATAGATGAATTATTAATACTATTGTGTAGAAATTCTAGATGAATTCTCTTTAAACGCATTGACGCCATAGTTCTATGAAATAGCAATTAGTATGCAGGCCAGAAACTTAACAGTACCAATGTGAATCAATCGGATCAAAGAGGAGGGCTTCTCGTATCCGTATTATGATCTGCTATTTACAACTTTTATTTTATTGTTATTGATGGGCAATAAATCATAGGCCCTGTACTTAGTCGTGCTGATATCTTCCTGTAAGAAAGACAATGGGTGTTAGATGTTCACTCTTGCATAGCCCGTGGTAGAAAAGCATTGATCTATTCACAAGAATTATAAATGAAATGGACACAGAAGAGAAAGATATACATAACATTACACTGCTGTCTTCCAGAGTTATAAAGCGATTTTAATTTTTCACAGTCTCTTTCTCTACAACCACATTCATCAATCTTCTTGTACACTCGCTGATATGACCGATGTGATCCATATATAGTACAGACTTTTCATAGTCGTTATATCCGACATTTTAACTCCAGTCAATGATAGAACTTAAGATAAAAAACTGATAGCGAGCTTTTAATTTGATCATGCATGACAATATCGTCAAAATATTGTTTTAAAGAATTGACATAGACAGTGCACTGACATTAAATTCTAAGATTAGACCGGGTATTCCAGCGCGAGGGTAAGCTTATCGTCAGCCACATGACTAAATGCTTACATTTGGGTAATTTCGTGCCTTATAATAATATTTACAAAAAACAAACATTTACTTACATATTTTCATAATACCTACTAGATTGCACTCAATAGCAATACAATTTCTATGTGATATGTGTATCAAAAAATGTCCGAATGTGAAGAAAGTGATCAATCAGTCCTGATGATTCATTTTGTCTCACTGAAACGGCAATAAGACAGAGTTGTTAAATTGCGACAAAAAAAAAATTAAAAGACGTAGGAGTTTCAACATTATTGAGGTAAGCCAGATTTTTGTCCGTCTGTATAAACTATAAAAGTAGCAATCCCTCTAATCACAATAAATAGCTCTAGTTGAGAACTTTTTTTTTTCAATTAACATTATAACAGTGTCTCCCTGTTATTAAATTTACGTAATATACACACATTAAAAGTGTCCAGGGATAAAGAACATTTTTAGTTGTAAAAAAATCTGGATTGGTCTCCTACCTAATTTCCCATGCCTGTATCAATGACTTATCACCATATTTTGAATAAATTATGAATGAACCCAGTTTTTGTAAAATCTAAACTTGATTGCAATCTTCTAAAATGTACTTGATCCCTAGACACTTTTGATGTGTGTACATACAAACCTTCCTCTGAAATCACTCTATCTATTAGATCTTTATATTAATAAGAGAATTAACAGTGGTGTATTTTTAAGATTTAAGCATACATAGGGACAGACAGTGAGAGGAGACTTTGTTTTATACTATGTATTGTTGATACATACAACAAAGGCAGTTAGAAATTTATAGGGATAAGTACCTACACACGTTTAATGTTCGAATCATTTTAGTCATCCAGAAAATCTTAATCCTAACAGTACATATTATAGTTAAATATGTGATCTCGTTGATTTGTACACGAATTACACACGTAGTCGCTAATAGATAATGACGATGTCGCGTGCGCAGGCAAACATTGACGCCAGTAATACAAGGTTGCTTGGGAGAAATTGCACCAAATTGTAACTTATCCAATTTTTAGCGTCAAATATCAAAATTATTGTACTACCTAAACTTAGACGTTACTTTATTCAACTCGTATCTAATAGTGGGAAAAAATATATTTATGTCCTACGTAATCGTGGCCATTTGTCTTGGAAAATACTGCCCACCCAGCTTTAGGATTAAAATGCGTGAATCAGAGACAAAAGTGAACATTGACGATGTTCCTTCTTATTGTAAATTAACGAGTACTTTACTAATAATTATTATGTCTATATGCAATTATTTTCACGAGATACAAAGCTAATAGCTTAATATTAACATTCGTCCCCATAATAATAATAATTTTGTCAACAAAAAATATTTACTTACATATATTCGTAATACCTTCAGGTTGCACACAAACGTAATATGTGAAAGAAGGCCCGTAATTAGAAATTAGACGGTGAACTTCTACAACAATCTAACGCTCTCCACTATTTGAGTCTTGCTTAGCTGCTGGTAAACAAGGGCCGATGTTGGGTTTTAGAACTGTCCAACATCGTGGTCATATTTCGATTTGTTTTCAAAGAAAAATTGTCAAGAACTACTCATACACACCAAGGATATGCCATTATTATCGCAGAATAAGACAATGCTAAAATTACAATTAGGTCTATTCTCCGATCGTAGCACACTCCGTACCTAATAACTACAGAGCGGTGTCTAGCACGTTACTTTTGAGTTTCGGATTAAATTATGTCCTATATGTTATACGATACGATGTATAAGCTATATTATTGTAACCTAATTTGAATTCAGAATAAAAATACAATTTAGCATTTTTCGTAACCAACATTAGTTAACGTTGTGAAAAGTAACACACTTGCTTTCATAAAAAAAACTTTCGCGGTTAGAAATGTTAAAATTTAATTTACGTGACTTACGTCGCGCAGTTTCAGTAGATATTTATTTCTATTCAAAAACACTACCACCAAGATTTAGAACCATTACATCAACATTAACATTTTTCTCATATAAACTTGTAGCCCCCCCCCCTCCCCCTTTTATGGTTTGTGAATTAATTTTGAAAAATAATTTCTTATCCGACGTAAATCTCATAAAAGGAACACCTGGAGGAATGAATCAGCATGGACATTGAGTTTATGCACAGTTTTATATGTATAGATGTTATAAGTAACATTAGTAGGAATATGCTACCTGAATTTGTGCTGAACAAGTTGCCTTATTAACCATGAAATGGAGGATGGGAGCGGCTTAGTCAATGCAGCAGATTAGCATTTGTACCTACACTAGTAAATAGATTCCATTACGATCGAACGACCGTTTTGTTGTTGTGAAGGTCAATTCATTGCCAAGATCTCACATGGCAGTGAAGGACGATGCAGGAACAGAAATTATACTACACTACACTGCAATTACATTTTGTGAAATTATAAATAATGCTGGTATTAATTTCTTCTGAAACTCGCATAAAACTTTATTCTGAATATCTGTATATACGGCGGTTCGGTTAAAAAGAAAATTAGGTATATTATAGTTAGGTACAACAAACATACTCCCTGTGGAATTGGACAGAAAAAATGTAGACGCGATTCGGGATTGGGACAGTTTTTAAAAAGGAGTCTTTCTCAAATCGATTCAATTTTTTTGTTTGTTCGCGTATAACTTTGTTTACGAAACTATTTTCACTATTTTTTTAGTTGGAAAGAAGATAGATATTTCATAAGGTTAGTTAGGTAGGCAGACGATATAAATCAAGTGGATCTTTAAATACTGGTAAGTGCTGAAGTATTGGTACTAATATTATAGAGATGGTAGAAGGTCCTTTTTAAAAAATAAATCTTGGCAAATTCAAATACTAAGTAAGTTGTGTTTTGTATGCTATATTAATTATGGCACGCCTACAGTATTCCCCAATCCTCAATCGATACATTAAACTTTTTTTTTTTAGTTAAAAATGGGTCTTAGTAAAATTTCTATTACAGACGTACACTTACTTCATTTTCACATTTGATAACAAACACCGCGACATGAGAATTCTCCTTTTTTCTTTGATTTCTTCCCAGACTATTAGTCTATTTTCTTTTGCCAGGCGTCATTTAGACATCAATAATTTTTAAATTCGAAGGAGTCTTAAGGCTCAAAACAACGTTACGGTTCATACGGCTGTAATGCTGCTAAACCAGGCGTTAAATTGTTTCATTTAAATACATTAAAAAGCGAATCAAAGTGACCTGTCAAAAACTTTGCGAGAGTGTAGGTAACTAATTATATAAAAAAAAACTTATGAAAAAGTTGACAACTGGGAAACGATCAGTAAATTGCCGTGTCTACTAGAGCAACTGGGTATGTGCCGTAGGATAATTAAATAGATAAGTAATTATTTCAAGGTATAAGTACGTCAAAAGTATTAAGTTGTAAAAAACTTGTGTTACCTTTCACTTTGTTTATTTTTTTGTTGTTTTTGCTTTTTCACATTAATGAGTAAAGTCACACAAGAAATCTTTCTTGATTGTTGCGCCATATATTGACAATTCAGAGAAGACTATTTTTTGTTTTAAATAATTGAAATTTTCTTCCAAATGTCTCTGAAAATCTAAGGATTCCAGCTACTGGTACTATAGTTGAGAATATGTGCTCTATCGTAGACCACATCGCTGCATAACATCATAAAAGGATGGTGGTCAAACGTTTGTTCATTGTGTTATATACAAAATAAAATTACCGGGTAGTTAAAAGTACGACCCCTGCAGGAGATCATCAAGGACACAAAGGGTTTGTTACGGTTCCTCGAGGAGCTGGGGTGGTTGGAGTAGCGCCACCCAAATCACGTACAATAGGCGCATTGGACGTCGAGTTGCGGAAACGCCCCGTATCATTTACATCTAAATCTCTACCGGTGGTTTTTATTCTCCTTTTGGAACGCGTACGAATTTTAGGGTAGAAATTATACCAATTACGGAATACTAACGTAATAATGCTCGTATATGTCACGATTTTACCATTTTATTATATTTATTTCATCAAACAGAATTCAACGAGTCGATGCAAGACACGTTGAGCTAAATTTATTATTTTCTGAAATTACAGATCTGTTATACGAGAACTACATTCCGACGGACCCAGACAAGCAGGACAGCATCCTCAAAAAGCTGTCCGAATACTGCGGCAAATCCATGTTCAACTACACCACGGAAGATGAAGAGCCTCCCATCAAGTGGGACTTTTACCACTCATTCTTCTTCTCTTACACTGTTGTCAGTACCATAGGTAAGCACTTGGCTTTGAATTCCTAATAATATACTGCGTGTAAAAGGACCCCGAGCAATGACCTTAGAAAATTTGTTCGACTCGTCAATACGAACAATGCGGAGAAATTAAATATTTTTTTTTCATCCTCATACAAGAAGTCATCGCTCGTAGCGTAAAAAAAAATTTACTTTGTATGGAGTTGAATTTTTTTATTTTCCGCATTCTCGCCATAGTCAAATTTGTTCATATTGACGAGCCAAACAACGTTAGGGGGCTCGGGGTCCTTTTACAGTCTGTATGTAATGTTTTAGTTAATTTTAATGTTATACAAAATTTTTGTTAATCTCAGGATTTTGTGAAGCCAATTTGACGAAAATTCCGAACGCGTTTTATGCATCTCATTTCCTCTTTTCGTTAGTGTCATCATTAATCTTGTGTTTTTTGAAGGAATGGAAAAAAAATGGAAAAAAGGACCCCGAGCATTGGTCTTAGAAATATTGTTCGGCTGGTCAATGTGAACAACTTTTACTATGGAGACAACGTGGGAAAATGAAAAAAAAATCTTTTGCCATACAAAATGTCATCTCCCGAGGAAAAATAAATCTATTTTGTAAGGATATGAGAATTGTTTTTTGCCTATCCCCGCATTGTCGCCATAGTAATAGCCATATTGGCCAGCTTAAATATCGTTTCTAAGACATTGCTCGGGATCCTTTTACACGCAGTAGTGACTCAAAATGAGCAATAAAATTTGCCATAAAATTAATCAGCAGAGCAAAGAAATAAATAAATATAAAATGTTTAACTATATCTATGCCTTTTTTCGTAAGTACAAAACAGACTGGGTAGTAATTATAACATAAACTATTGGTTGAGCTATTTATCATAGAGAAGCTTTACTATTCTATTCTTATATCGGAGAGTTTCAACCCAACTTGTAGTAACATAAGTAATTTGTTCCCTTGCCTGACAACGTTTAAGCATATCCTTATATTTTACAGGTTATGGAAATTTGGCGCCAACCACGCACTTATCAAGAATTCTCATGATATTTTATGGCCTATTCGGTATACCCATCAACGGTATCTTGCTTGCCAATCTCGGTGAATACTTCGGTCTGCAGGTCAGAGAAAAGCAATGTACTTTTTGTTAATGCCTGATTTTTTGCTTCTAATTACTTCTAATTTTATAGAAACACTGCATACTACACGTAAAATTGATTGTTATGACGAGCCCGTTAGTGTAGTGGTCAGCATGTCTGCCTCTATTCCGTAGGGTCGTGGGTTCGATTCCCCCCGCTGACAGGTATTTAGGTGATGAGCTTTTACATTTTGAATGTGTCTAGGTGTTTTACTGATATAAGTATGTATTTAAAAGAAAAAAAAATAAGTTATTATTTTTCGTTGTCTGAATTCCATAATACAATTAGTGCTTTAGCTACTTAACATGGGATGAAGGTAATATGTGTGTTGTAAAATATTTATAGTTTTATCACGTACTACACTACTATTACTATTACTTAATCAAATAAACAGTATATAGCCAAATCCATGTCGAAACATTATCCAAGTATTTATAAGAAATGCCTTCAATAACCCGATGATATTTATTGGGTAATTAAAGCTGTTAAAAGAAGTAAATATTAGCAAAGTCCGTATGACCTGAAAATCTATTTAATTTACCTTTTTAGTTGTAATGTTTTTTTTTAGTTGTTCAAAACGAATGAACTTATCTACATTTATTTCCAGTTGATAACGGTATATCGGCGATACAAAAAGCGGGATGGCCGGCGGGCGGATGCTCTCGACTACTTCTTTCACAACCTTGGCATGCTGGGACAAATCTTCCTCTACCTTGTTCCTGGTTTCCTGTTCTTCATCTTCCTGCCAGCCTGCATCTTTGTGGTCTTCGAAGGCTGGGACTTTGTAGCTGCCATTTACTACGCTTTCGTCACGCTCACTACTATCGGTTTTGGAGATTTAGTGGCGGGTAATGATTACTTTTTTTACAAAGCCAGAATAAAAACCTTACCTACATATTTAATTTTAATACGAAACTATAGTGGTCCTGGCAGCAGCAGACAGTATGAATAACGATTTCGAATTAGTACCTATTTTTAATATTCCGCGCAATTATAAACTTTTTCTTTCACAAGAAGAATCATGTCCTGATAATCACAGCAAGATCAGAGAAATTGGTCCAGCCGTTCTCAAGTTTAATATTTATTTTATAGATACCGATTACGAATAATAGAATGCTCTATCATTCGTTTGCACTTTAGGCAGAACATCACGTAATTTGCACGCTTTGTTTTAGTTCCGATAATGAGCTTGGAAGCGTAATCAAAAATGAAAGATAGAAACCTTAAAGACCTTAAAATAGTTAATATATTTATCAGTTTATGAAAATATTTTCAGGTACTGTGAACAACGGCTTCGCTTCAGCGTACTTCAACATCTATCAAATATTTTTGATTGTCTGGATCACGTTCGGCCTTGGCTACATCGTGATGCTTCTCGGCTTTATCACCAGTGGGATGCGGTCAGAGAGTGTCCACAAGATAGAGCAGAAAATTGCCAGCCAGTGGCGATCTACACAGAATAGAATACTCCACGGATTCACAAGAGATATTAATGTCATAAGGAAACTGATCAATGAGGCCAACCTTATAAAGCTAAAGGTGAGTATTAATAGGTACAAACATGTCACGTCCGTAACCCCAAAATAGGGTGGATAGCACCTTAAGATCACAGCACCCTTCGACCGTATGTAGCATAACAAAGAGTTGAGAACCTTAGGTTAAAATTTCTCAGAGCCTGAACACCTACCACCAACCTAAATCACCAGATCTCATAGTCAACTCCAACAACAGGCCAGGTAGAAAGGCATTTGATGCATTCTACTTATTACATACCACATCGGCATGGGATTAAGCTACTGGAAGTATTTACTTTGTGATGATGATGATGATGACGTATTTACTCAACTTTCTTAATGGAAATAAAATATTATTAGGAAGCTACATAATAAAATTAGGCCAGTACCAGTGCCAGTGTGTGTACCAGTCTACACACGTTTTACTGTTTTACCTTACTGCGAATGTTCTAATATTAACAATAACGTTGATCAAACAGCTCACCATATCCTCTGGGAATGTGAGCTTTGGACTGAAGAGCGTAATTTAATGTTAAATGGACTGATAGACTTATCTGGGCCCGGATATTATCCGGACCTTGTCAAAAACTTGAGGAACTACCGCGCTTTTAGACGATTTACTGAACAGTATTATTGGAAAAATAATAAATAGCCGATAGGGCCTTAGCAATAGGTTAGAACGTCAGCTCCGCTAGGTTTAGTCCTCCGCATTCACCCGTGGTGCTCTCCCGAAAGGCAATTTGTGCCTCGATTGTAATAATGCTGTCTCCCACTATTTAGGTTAGGGAAGTCAAAAAAATCATATGTATGCATTGCAATGCAGCGCATATATGTATTTTTTCTTCTTATTTCTATACCGTCTTTAGTTTCATAACTATGTGGGATCCAAGACAGAAGGCTAGGCCCCCCCGGGATCTAGCCCAGTCGTCACTTATTGAGCTCTTGTCTATTCTGGATGCCGCTGTAGATCCTGGCTCTAACAGGAATCACAGTGGTGGGAAAGTGGGTGGGAATATCCCGGAAATATAAAAAAAAACACATTTTAGGTGTGGAAATTTGCTCACCATTTGCCACGTTAGGAATTTGAGTATTATAGATCTGCCTGAACCTAACCAGAACATAAGTATGAAGGTATTATGTATGCATGGCCACATCTTATGTCCCACTCTTGTAAACATTTCTTCTGTTCTATGGCTACACCACCTCTTACCATCATCGTCTATTATGAATATGACTATTATAATGAATATGTTGTTGTTTACAGCCGGTCTACGTTGATCAAGCGCCGTATTTAATAAGGAGTAAAAGTTGTCCAATTTTGACGTTTGATGTGGAGCCTAGAGGGCCCATCTACAGAAGGAAACGCGCGAATTCAGAAAATATTTACCTTTCGAATAAAGATATGTTACGAATACAGTCGGACACTGACTTATTAGGTATAGATAAAGAGAAGACATTCACTGCCTCAGCAATAGTTAAACCCGCTGAACTTTTAGCGAGAGTCGTCAATGTTTTGGGTGGTTTGGATCACACCGAAGATCACGGAGTTCACATGTTCGATGACGATGAGATTTTAGCTTCTGAGATGCCATCCAATTGGAGCATTGGTCAAGATACTATAGTTACTCAACCACCTAGAACCAGAGCCCTCAGTGTCGCCGTTCCAAACTATAGAAAAGAATCAGTAACAAAAATGGATCACGACTTTACTTGGACGAATGGAGAATCGGCTGAAAAGTACCGAGAGGCTGTCAATAAACGTGTAGGAAAAATGTCACTACCAGCTATAACTCCTCCAGTAATTATAGAACAAAAACCACAACCACCTAAAAATCTACTATCAAAATTATTTCAACGACAAAGTTCAGTTGACAATCCTGCAGATTATATAAAAAATTCTATGAAAGGCCGAGTAAGTATTGCACAAGAACAAAACGAAAATACAAAGTCAAAAGCAAGACGAGGGAGTATTTTCCCCAAGTTTATGTTGTCAGATGACGACGACAATGCTGCTTCTGCGTACAAAGAAGTAACAAAACGAGGCAGAGGCAGTATTTTCCCTACATTCGATTTTAATAAAGACGAGGACGAAGAAGAAAAACATGCAAAAGCTTACAGAGAGAAAACTAAGCGCGGTCGACACAGTATATTCCCTACGTTTGACTTCTCAGAAGAAGAAGATGAAGCGGCAGCTAGAGCTTACAGAGAAAAGAGCAGCGCTAAAAGACATAGTATATTTCCAACATTTAATTTTGATGAAGACGAAGATGATAACATGGCTAAAGCCTACAGAGAAAAAACCAAATCTGGTAGAAAAAGTATTTTCCCCACTTTTGATTTCAGTGAAAGTGAAGACGACAACATGGCAAAGAAATATAAAGATGCTACAAAGCGCGGTCGTCGCAGTATATTCCCAACATTTGACTTCTCAAGTCAACCCAAAGAAGAAGAGGACGATGACACAGTTGACGAGGAGGAAGTTAGGAAATATCAGAGTCGTACCCAGAGAGGCCGCCTTAGTTTATTCCCGACATTCGGGAAAAATAAGAAGAAATCTAACGATGACGACGATGAATCTGTAAATGAGATGTCAGAAGAATTAAAAAGTTACCAAAATAAAACCAAACGTGGTCGCGGTAGTCTCTTCCCTAGTTTCGGTAAAGAGCGCAAAGCAAGTACTTCCAGTGATCAAAACGATATGGAAGCGGATATAAAGAAATATCAGAATCAAACGAATCGGGGTAGGGGCAGTTTATTTTTGGGAGATATACAAGATTTTCGAAATGCACACGATCGTCGCCCAAGTCTGTTCGACACTGATGTGAGTGAACTTCCTGAGAATGAACAAGTGGAAGTTCTTGAACAAACAAGCGTCGCTGATTTATTGCGGGCGCTTGCGGTACTAGATACTGCTGCGCCGCAGGGGAAACGAGGTTCAATAGATTCGCCATTACTAAACATACTTGCAGCAGCGGGAGGTGCAGGAGAAACAAGTACTGGACCCCCCAAAACAAGAAGACGTGGTTCTGTACATCCGGACTACGCAATGCCATCTCTTCCGCAAACAGTAGAACAAAAATCAGAGAATGAAGACTCAGGAGCCAGAAGACGTCGAGTGTCAGCTAGAGCAGCCACTCCTCAGTTCACACCCACTCTTGCTACAGTAGTGGCTGGAGCTGAACTACAGACAACTGCAAAAGCTGCTAGAGAGAATCGGATGAACAATGTTGTACCGGCAGAGAGTGAAAGTAGTGAGGCGCAGCAGCCGCGCGTGCGTCGCTTCTCGCCGGCGCCGGTGGTGCCAGGCCGCTCCAGCAACGCGCCCGTCTCCAGACTCTTCTCAAGGATCAGGAAGGAGAGCGTCACCAGTATCGAAGAAGAAGAGCCCAGACGAGATAGCCTCACAGATATTGTGATCGATAAAAACAAAGATTTCACGTAACTCATGTGCCTTATCCTACCTTACCTTAGTTCAATTCCGTTATTTATTGCGTATTATTAAGTAGTTTATACAAATTAATTATCATTAAAACAACGCTTACACAAACAAAACTAGTATTTTTATTTTGTTCCGTAGCGGATCACTTGATCTTTAACTTACATGCTAGCTACCATTTCTTAAATACACAGGTATTGGTAGGTAATATAATTTTGGTGGAATGTACAGTTCTATTAATAACTTATGTAGATAATTAGGTACTTAATTAGAAAACCTTACATCACACAATATAAAGACATTGTGGAAACGAATACTATTTATAACAATTATTTTGGTCAAAATCTTTCAACATTATGGATCCTGCTGAAATAAATTATGTTTAAAAAAACGAAGGGATGTTACATTAATCATTTACGTGATAGCGATAGTAATAACGTACGTAAAATACGTACACAACGAAAAATCAATAATTTGCATATTTATAGCAAATGTCAGAGCTAATTTACATTAAGTTGTGTAACTAAGAAATGACCAAAAAGTCCAAAACTTATAGTGTACAATTCATAATCAATTAATATTATCCATATAACAATATTTATGGAATGAATTACCAATAAAGCACTTTACAATGAGCGGCTGCTAAAGATGTTGTCAGGTTTACTCTTGTTGCGGTAAGTATAAGCAGTTACATTATTGTTACCAATCAATGTACACTAATATAGTGTATTAACTTAGCGTAGGTACCGTTAATAAATAAGTAACGTAACAAAAATAGTTATTCCTATAACAAAGATACCATATTACCCCTAACTCAAAAGCTGGTGGCTTTAATATTTTCAATGATGTTGAAAACAAATATAAATTATTGTGTAAACATTTTGCTTGAAGCTTGTTCTGTCAAATATCTTAAAGTTACGACAAATTCCAAAGGAATTGGGTATAGACCGACTGACACTGTTCGGATCTAGTTATTTACAATCAAAACTCGCTCATGCGAACTAATTCCGTGAAAATCGTTATTTACTGTTATCAGTAAAACAGTCTTATTCTAAAAATGAGTATTTATAAAATTAATGTAAGCATTAATAATACTATGCGTATTATTTTATGGAAACACGATTTAGTAGACTACCTATAAAGATGTGCATCAGCACTAACTTTTCACTTAATCACTTTTATATGCTTAAAGTACGATAAAAACAATATCAATTATCAGTAGTCTCTATTCCTGGGCGTTGCACACTTTGGGAATGGTTCCGAGCTACGTCTTTCAGTCGAATCGCCTGTAGATGCCGATCAGTGGCGAAGTCCGTGGTAGTGCAAGTCCAGCTTGCATTTCTCGTTTCTATAAAACACTGAGAAACCCAATGTCTGTTTTTGTTGTAACAGTTTATAAATCACTCGTTCCCGAGATTTTTCCAAATCACCGTAAACTCAAGTAGCTAAACTGTCTTTTTTCACTTCTCTGTCAAGGCTGAGATTTGAATAACACTGTTCAATATTGCCGTTACCGTCTTTGTTGATTAAGGATTCAAAAATAGATATGAGGTTGTCTAACCCTATAAGGTAGCCATCCTCGTGATTCCCGACTTTCCAGGCGGAGTTGTGGTCGATGCTCACGTTGTCAGGAACAGGCACTGTCTTAGCGAAGTCGATCATCCAGATGGAAGCTTTCCGTTTGTCGTGGACAAACAAAAGGGAGCTACCGATGAGCTCATGGGTCTTGAAAAAATCGGACTCTCTTAATCTTGTTTGAATGTTCTTCAACCGCTCAAGGTAGTGTGGCTGAAAAAACATTAAGGACTGTTAACCCGAAATTTGTATAAAAAAATATTGTTTGTTACGTCATAGAAGATATAAGTCGTAAGATTTATATATTTTATTATTGAAAAATAAGTCTTTTCAGAAATACTTTTCACATTACAACAATGTGCAATGTGAAAAGTAATTTTAAATAAATAAACACAAGCGTTGTCGCAATGCTTTTTTGCTTCACACCGTAAAAGTGCAGCAAGCATTCGGTGATAAACCCATAAATAAGTAATGTATAAGGCGTCCACCCCAGCCCATCTTTTTCCGTCGTGGGGGTCGTAAGAGACGACCGAGCGAACTCTCCAGAGGACAGGCAGCAGCGTTCGCTCTGTGGCACAATCGCCAAACCAGACGTAGCAGAACTGATTAAAATTAGATCCAACAAAACTTACCACAGAATTCTTAAAACCACTTGTGAATTCTTTAAATGCTTCAAGAATTTGATCTCTCGTCTTTGTGGTTTTGAAGTCTTTGCTACTAGTGCCGTCCGCCTTCTTCACCCCGTCGATCCGGAATCCGAGGGTGGCCGTGGAGCTGATGGTCTCCCGCCAAATCATGTAACGCGGCTTCGTGACGCCCTTACTTCGGTGTTCTTCCTCAGTTGGTGCAGAGGGGTCGATCTGTATCATCTTTTCGTACATGTCCTGAAATGTTGGATAATTGTTGTGTTGATAATATACAAAAGTTTTTTAATTACTCCTATTTATTTGCAAAACCCCTTGTATCAGATCAATTGGAAAAGAGTTAAGGAAAATTCTCTTAAGTAACGAAAATATTGTTAATTGCTGAAGTTATAATATATTATCTAAAAACATGACTTGAATCACAACGAATTTCTGAATAAACACCACCAAAGAAGTTGCATCCAAACATAAATTGTAAACAATCCAGCATCCAAACGAATGGAGCGAATGATCCAACTGTGCAATTGTTAACCAAAGAACAATAGCCCACTATTGTGTGAGTAAACAATGAATGGAAATTACTGCTATGAATCAAATTCATGAAGGCACACACCCTTTCGCCGTCATTTCTTCGGCATAAATTACTGCATAGCAGTTATGGAGGTACGTTTAAGAAAAAAACTTTTTATCTTTTTATGTACATATTTAGGTATTGGAACAAAAAATGTGTAGATACCGAGTAGATTACGTAAATCAGTTTTTATTTCTCGCATTGGAGATGCTTTCATTGCCATATTGACAATCCCTATCTATTACTAAAAATAAACTAAAATCAATATGTCTTTATTCATAGTTGCACCACTGCAGCCTTTTCTGTATTACCTGTTTAGAATTCAACATTATAACTATGACATAGCCCGTTTAGATTTTCACTGTGCGTCAATAAGAATGCAGAATAATAAAAAATTATGTTCTATACGATATTGTCATACGAGCGTTACAATAAAAAATTAAGAATTGATTACAAAAGCAATGCAAAATTTTTGTAATATCCTGGAATTAGAGGCCTGGAAGGTCGACTCGACACTTTGTCTTTGTCAGAGTCGTTTGTTATTTCTCGGGTCGCGTTGTTGTCACTTATCTATAGTAGTTACACTGGCTATCGAAGGTGAGTGCGCACCGCAACTAGATACAAAATGACCCAGAAATTCTTATCACAGCTTATGAATAGGTACTTAGTGCTTGCGCCGTAAATGCACTTTGGGTCCATTATTAATAGAACCTATTTACTTTTCCATTATTACTAGATTAGTAATGACAGACATTTTAATTTCCTAGTGACATTTCCAAAAACTTATTAGAGCATTTGAGTGAAATCGTTTCAGAAAAGGACCTTTTGGATATGAGATAGTTGAGGAGTTTTCAATCCCGTATTTACACCCTGTGCCTCCGTTTATCATTATCCCCATATACCTACCTATAATTAAGTACTATTAAAGACATTATTAGTCGAAACTCGGCAGTTACCGAGGCTGTACCTACACGATTAATGTTTTATATCAGTTTTTGGCACAAATATTAATAACAACTGAGTATGTAGGTACAAGTTAGCTCACCTTTCTTAGTTTCGTCTTCTCCTTCGCTTTGGCCAGCTCTCCCTCTAGATAAGTTCTAACTCCGATCTTACAGTCCATCACGCATGGGGAGTCGAAGCCACTCAACAAGTCTTGCAGCTGAAGATATACTGAACGGTTCTGGTTAAGGAAATATATTCCTAAACACTTTTAAGGCAACATCAGTGTTTAAGCTCCTTATTATGTAACTCCCTTCAAGTGGAAATCTCTGCTTAAGTAACGAATGTCTCACTCGTATCGTGCATGTGCAAAGAAGACAGACTATGCACAAGCGACACTGTAAATATAGTGAATATTTTTTACATTATTGTAACAGAATTTGAACCTTAACAATCTGAACCTTGACTTTAATAACCAGTATCAACTCCTGAACAAAAACCGAAGATGTGAAAACTGTTTTATGTTCTACACTGTGAATAACATTTTACATTGCATTGTGCAGAACGGAAATCAAGCACAAAAAATGCACTTAGTCAAATAATTCATGCACAGAACAAAGAAAGGTCATTTTTACTATGCAGATAACTTAAATCACTTGCAGAGTTAGTTTGGACCATAAGATTGTGCTTGCAGTAGACTGCTGTACAACTTTTGAAAAAGGATACGTTCTCCGTCATCGCAGGTGACTTGGCCCTTGTATTCTGGGACAAATGGCCGAAGAACGTCTTTCATCAGCAACTAAAACCAAAAGAAAACGTAAATATTAATTAAAAAGCATAAGCTATCATCACATATCACCAGTACACTATATTCAGGCGTTTCTACCTATTACGAGGTTGTATTTGCGTTGTTCTTCTGACCTTGGGTGATCTATGAAGCATGAAATCAGAGTGCTTGTAAAAGACGTTTTCAATTCAATATCCTCATTACGTGTTCAGGGTTCCATAGCCAAAGAGTAAATGCTCATTTCGTAACGATTCAAGGGACAACTTAGCACACAAAATTTGAATTCTTTGAAAAATATCTGTATATATATCTACGAAACACCACTAGAGTTTTTCTCATGCTATATACTCTATGCTACTATGTAGCTTAGTAGCTTATAATATCTACCTCATGTTTATGGTACGGACCTACACGCAGAACGCAGACATTTGAGCTTATTTAGCTAACGTAAGTAAGACTTAATCTCCAAAAGTTCTTAAGGAAGTAATATAAAAAATACATCTAAATATGTAGATTAAATGTGAAAATGTCCATTCTTGAATTTTATGGCACAGAACAGACACGAACTGGACTAACTTGGTCACAGTATTATCGCCAACAATCGCATGACCACAAAACTACAACTAGAAGGAAAAAAATGAGTATGCATCATGTTAGGTACCTACACATAGTTGAACATGAAACCAAACGACTCTTTAAAAGCCCTTGTACTTTGACCTATATAATTATAGAATGAAGTGAATAGAAAACAATTGAACGTGAAAAAACAATTTACAGCGACGGCGGCGACATTTGAGTTGTTCTGGAATTGAAAATTCCTTTATCTACATACATGGGTACGTCGTCTAAAACGACTTTGTAATTTATTTGGCCATTAAGTATAAATGGTATCAGTGTCCGTCATACATAATACTTGAAGGTAAACGCGTTTGACGTCATCGTGACGTAGGTTGCCATAGTCGACTTCACCTCGAGGTAGGTATACACTGGAAACATTTTATTCACTATAGAGACGTATTGAAAAATTTAAGAAAAAAAAATGAATCATAACTTGTTGAAGCCTCTGTGATGCTAAGATACCTATAACACAAGGGAAAACATAAAACTTGTTTTGTATATTATTCGTGTTTTTTTTTATTTATAAATAATTTACAACGCAATAATCAACAACAACGTAACGGCAATAAGAGTGAGCGAGAGAGAGTATATCTAGTCAGTCGCAGTAACATTTCATTATCACGATATTTGCAAAACACGTTGGCGGATTTTTATTTTTTTAACAAGTTGTAGTTCGTACTTAATATAATATCTATAGTTGTTTACATAATACAATTTATCTCATTATACGAGCCTAAATATATTATTCATATAGATAGCTAAATAACATAAACTAACGAATCTACGCGTCTAATCCGCCATACATGGACTAAATCTATCGACCTTATAGCACTTGGTCAATTATAACTTGGCAATAAGGGTTTACGTGTGCAAACTGTAAGTGTATCAGAGGTAAAGGTAGTACATTAAGAAATAATCACTTTCGTATCTCGGATGTCCCTTCAGTTCGATTTTACGTTTATATCGTCAAAAAATCTATATTGATACCAGTTCGGTATCAATATTCCTACTACTAGGCGACCACGCAAATAAATAAATAATAAATAAATACACATCACGCCTTTTTATCCCAAAGCGGGGTAGGTAGAGGCACTTGCTAAAGCAAATGCGACCACGCTAATACTTATTATATAATTTAAAAGTAATTACGATACGAAATATCGATAACCACGTAAACTATAAAGTCGTTAGTGGCATCGTCAGTGGTGCTAAAATCGATCGCCGAAGAACGAGATTAGGGTGATTTATAAATTATCCGAGTGTTTATCTCGCTTTTTCTGGGTCTCCTTTAATAGATCCTGCTTTCATGGGACCACCCTCGAGGTATCTTCTCTTTTCTTTCTTGACTTTAAATAAATAAGATCCGACTTTAACAAGTCATATTTATAACGTTTGAGGGTTTCTCATGAATGCCATTGTAGGAACTGAGCACGAAAAGGACCAAACGGGAAGCACTAGCTTAAAAATAGGAATCTTCCAAATCGTCAGAAGTTTTGAGGTAACAAACAATATTCATATATAAAAAATTAGGTCCACCACCTCCTTTTTGTGAAGTGTGTTAAAAAAAAGATGCATGCAAATCGGTTACCGATTCTCATTCGTCGGTAAACCGCCTAACTTAGATGACGATGCTAACCAACCACCGAAGCCGGTCAGAACTAAAAATTTATGCGTTTAAACTGTGCTAAGCTCCCAGTCAAATCTTGCTTTACACGTTCCAAATTGAAACTAAAATTAGATATTGTAATGTTATGTCAAACCGATTAAAGGTTAATGAATATGTACGAGGCGTTTAATATTCTGTAGGTACCAACGGTTAAATGTTACATTTTCTAATCGTACGTTTTATGTAGTCCGTATATAGCATTACCTATATTAGGAATTAAAACCGCAGATCTGAATATTGTTCGGGACTGAGTTTTGTTTACACTGTAGGCATGTTTCTTTCAGCTCAGAAAAAAATACTATATTCAATTCAATTTATTGCATACAATAAAATTGGTATTGGTAAATTAGGATTTTTGGTACGCACGCATGTGTTGTTCACATACTAAAATAAGTAAATTAGGTACAGCACCTGTGCGACTAACAGGGATTATAGCGATTATCGTAACAATTATACAAATGGCTTCGTAAATACCCTCGTTGGGAAAAAAAACATTGAACGCAAGAGTGTATTTTGGTTCATTGAAGTCGATGACTAAAGTAAATTAATGTTAATAAGGATTCAATCGTCGTTCGTCAATCGTTTCTTTATACCTATGTCTAGATACAAGTTATACTATGTATTTGATTTATTACGTAGGTACATATTCAATCAAATACTACTAAAAATAGCCCTGTTATTAAGACGAAATTTCTGTTGGATTTCGCGGGTATTTTGATTTCATTTTTGTAAATATACAGGAAGTCCTAAGGCGGGGAAGTACATTAAATATTACATTTCTGTAATATGTAAAAATGGATAAATTAAATAAACGACTATTAAAAGAATAGGTAATAATTTAAGATATAGATATTTATCTATGATTTATTTTACTCTAAGAAAGCTTTATTTTGTTTGCAGAACTGATTGTAGTAAATGTAGTAAATTAATTGATGTATTTTTAAAGAAGAACACACATACATGCACAACTCATAGTTATATTACATATTATCGCATTTATTAATTTAGTAATTGTCGCCAATTGAGCAAACAAAATACATACTTACACAAAGTTTTGACAGAAAGAAAATTAAAATAAACAAAACAATTACATAAATTATACCTTACGAAGACATAACATCATTATAATCTAAAGATCTGGATCGTTATCGTATTGGTATTTTTTTTTACTTTATTCAAATTAGGTTCGTAGGTCATCAAGACGAATTTTCAACAATGCATGTTCGTAGCCATTTTACAGAATCATACCACCCTACATATGAGTGAACTTAGATTGATAGCCATACTAGTTTTATAGTTATGATAAGGAAAATTTATTGCACAAATAAATTATATACAGTGCGTAGAAAATGATGACAGAAAACCATTTTACACACATTTACAACAGTTATCTGTGTTTGACGTATTCGATACAAACACTGAATCAATATTCCATAATACGTTCAAGTAATACAACGGCACACAACAAAATAGTTCGCAACAGCGCAATGAATAGAAACATACACACAACAATTCGCCGGTACAAGCATCCACGCACAAGCATCGTTTATGTTATGAAAACTCGTCAACATGAATTAAAAAACAATTATAATAAATAAGTAAATGAAAAAATATATACACAAACGAATGACGCACAGCTCATTACAAATGGGCGGGTCTTATACATAATATTCTTTCGCTGACGTCAATGACTTTAAAGAGAAAATTTTTATGACTTTTTTAATAAATATTTAACCTCACGTTAGTTAAGTAGATGAGTGTTGTCACACTATTATATGTAGATGCAATTCGCAACAGCAGCACTTACCTAAAATGTCAAAATTGATATTTGAACATAACGCAAACGCTACTTAGACTCTTTAGTATAACTATAAGTAGGTATATTATATTTGTAATCAACCATGAAACACGCTTAGCGCATAGCTAGACACGTAAAACGATAAAAGTTCCTCCTCAGAAGGAGTTCGTAAACCCTAAATTAAAAAAACCTAGAAAAAGACGGACAAAAAACCATTTCTAGAGAATCACAGCATCTTACTCATCTCTGCCTTCCTTGAAACCATTCATAATTAGAATCTGCGTTCTTTCACATAAAGAATTATATGACGGGTATTTTTGCCCGGGGCCAACAAAAAATAACTTTTCTTAAGAACTAGGCATCCATTTAGAGGTTACATGTTGACCCAACGTGATTCATTTCAAATTGTACCACTATTAATCCATGGAAGTCAAGTTTGACTCATACGTTTCTTCCCCTCCTCGAGCAGTAAACTTTAATTGAGGACATTGGTATTCTAATTGAATACGTATTGTAAATACAGTAAAATAGTCATAGACATAATTCATAGACATACGAAGAAATTCACTCACAAAATCGCATCCGTAACGTAAGGTACCGGTGGAACCTTTGAAAATCCTGGAAGTTGGAACGGTGGACTAATTGTGGGTTAGAATAATATATAGGGAGGGTGTGTGATCCAGTTGGTCGGACGTTGGTCGATACAGTATTACAATCCTTTACAAGGCTTATTTCTTACTTTACGTACGTTACTTTTAACGCCGTAAATCCTTAGAAAACACAGATATGTATGTACTATGAATTCCTCCCAAATCAATACTTAGGTTTAAGTACTAATATTAAAAAAAAACATCTCAGATCTCGGCCTACCCCTCTGGAAAACGGGCGTGACGTATATATATGTATTAAAAACCAATATACCTGAAAACACCTCTCCTCCTGTGGGCACAGCTTCTTCAGTATTGTGAGGTCGGGTCCCGCCTTGAAGTTCCCCTGGTGGCCGGCGAGCTGCACCCATGGGTACCGCTGCTTCTTGTACGTTTGAAAGAATGGCGTCCACTGCACGATGTTGCGCAGCTTGCGCCATCGCTCCGATTGCTGGAAGATAACAGCGGATTGACATTTTTACTCACAAATAGGTACAATAAAAGTGTGATCTATTTCTCAAATGGTCTTAGTGGTGGTTTATGGTAATCTAGCTGCGCGCCAAGGACTTCCGTTCCCCTGGGAATGCTGCTATAAATATATAGCACATGTCCACTCGTATTTTTACACGCCAATCGAAGGTTTTGTGAACATAGGTACGCTTAGTTTTAATATTATAATAGCTTCTAAATTTGACCTATGTTCAAAAGGAAACTTTGTGCAAACTCGCTTAATTTGAGATGTGTACGTCAGTAATGGCCTTCCTTTTATTTTGAGGATGAGAACCAAATTGTGGTACTAAAGTGACGTGTTATCTGTCAATGTACAGTAACAAAGTCAATGGTCAAAGTTCAATCGAGTTCAGGTTCAAGTGCAAATTAGGATGAACGGTTTCATCAATAGCCAATAATTATTATATCATCCGAGAATAACACAAAATAGATTTCGTCTAGCTTTTCTTAGTAACGTTGCCATAGCTCATTTTTATGATTTTTTTCTTCAAAAACGCATTTTTTTCTAAGCTATGAGAAAAGGGAAAATGGAACAGTAAAAAATCCCCGAACGTACGTACTTAACTTACCCAAAGTCGGAGGAGTTTACTTAAATGTCGGAGGAGTTTGCTTACAAAATGTACGTTTTGTTTCAGATGATGATGAATGATGACAAGACCTAGGCCCGTATTTTAAATCGTGAACTAAGCACTAATCAGGTACATTTTATTCTAATGCCAAATATCAAAAAGAGACAAATGCTCCTCAAGTATTACTTAAAAAATATTTTTTCCTTTAAACTATGGGCCCTAGATTTCCCTAAATAACTACCCACATCTCATCATAGGACAGCCAGTCTAATGTTTATGAGATTTGGGGACATTTTGGGTATATGTCACAGGTTTGTTTAGGTTATGGCTGTATATGAGACTGGATTCCTTTCTATGATTCACACTTTTAGTCAGTATTAGTCAGCTGGGGATATTTGGTTTGATTATTAAAGCCATAGGAAAAGTATAATAATTTAGTTTTAAATAGTATAATATTTTTGTTATATTAATACCACACATAATATATTATACTTATATAGTTATTAGTTAGCCCCGACGTTCCAACACACTATCTTTCTAAACAGAATCGTCATCATGTCAGCCCACTGACATCCATTGCCGGACATAGGCCTCCCCAAAGGATCGCCGCAACGATTAGTCTTGTCCCTCCTTCCGACAATGCGAGTCCACCGTCAACTAGATCCAGATCGTCCTACCATCTTGTTGGATGTCTACACACGCCGTCTTAACAGAGTACCTATTATAGAGGTACACACATCAAAAGCGTCTAGGGATCAAGTACATTTTAGAAGATTGCAATCAAGAATATATTTTACAAAAACTGAATTCGTTCATAATTTATTCAAAATGTGGTGTTATGTCATTGATACAGGCATGGGGAATTAGGTAGGAGACCGTTTGGTGGGAGACCAATCCAGAAGATTAGATTTGATTTAAATAAATTAGATTTTTTAGAGCTAAAAATGTTCTTGATCCCTAGACACTTTTGATGTGTGACAATTAATATTGTGACAAATCGAGTACATACTTTACCGCGTGTGTCGCCAAAGTAAATGTACGCAAACACTACAACGTCCATAAAGTCTCGTATATCGAGCACTATGCTCAGCGAATACATGGCGCGGAACCGTCTTAGGTCACTACACAATGCACAAACACACACCGCTCCAGTACCACAGAATTACACTGATAGACACAAAAACTGTTGTATTTCAAGTGATAAAATCACAAGCTAATTAAACATTGTTACATATAAAAGGCGATAAGTCGACTGCGTGTGCGCGGGCGCCGCTGCGGCACCGGGAGACGCTGTGGATGACGTCAAAGTCGTCAAACGTAACTTGCTTTTACGTCGAAACGACCCAATTGGTGGGAAAAATACGCGCCCCTACCACGCGAGATACAAGCGAACGAGTCATTGAATGAGTAATAATTTTGTATCAATCAATCATTTATACTTCCGTAGTGAAAAGTAAACCTTCGTGTTTTCCTCAGTTAGCTAGCACTCAATCAGTACTATTTACA